>WNLN01000528.1:0-12710 GCA_021347865.1 Sarocladiaceae sp. CBMAI 1973
CCGCCGCTGGACATGCGGCCATATTCTGGAGCCTCGTCCAATCTGTGTTGCCCAGGCGGTAATCGTGATTCCAGAGTGAACTGGCTGCTTGCGATAGATTCGGTTATGCTACTCCTCCGAGAATCATCGTATTGATGCGACACCCGCTGTATATCCTCCTCCGGAAACGCCCAGGCTTGACCCTTCGTAGGCTCGGCGGCGCGAGCAATCGTACCCGTTGCAGGTCCAGTGATAGCTGGAGCCGTTCGCGCAGTCTTGGTTTCAGGATTACGGTCTGCACTGGGTTGGTACCCATTTGATATGCGATGCACTGAGAGGTTTTCCAAGCCAGGACGAGGGTTGCGTTGAGAGTGCAGCGTATTCTGGATCGAGGTGGTGGATTGGTTATTGCTGGCGTACGGCGAATTCCCGAGTCGCATGTCGCTGAATCCTTGATTAATGCGACTGTCGACACTCTCACGGCGGACCGCGGCTCCTGGGTGAAGCTCTTGACCCAGCGTCGAATTGCTGCCGGCGGCTGACTCGAGAGATGTTGGTCTCTCATGCCGACGAGGATCAGCACTGTTGGGAGTGGTAGGCGAGACCATGGAAGCCACGCTCATGCCGCTCACTGACGGAGAGACGAGAGGCTGTGGGATATTAGATGCCACCGGTGAAGGGGTCTTGTCGGCAGCGGAGTGGTAGCCGGAATTAGTTGGGCTGAGCCCATTGGCGCTGAATGATGCAGCAGATGTGTCTGACGCATGTCAGTTGGTGCCATTGCGATTTGTATGATCAGCGACAAGGTAACCTACGTTTGCTAGATGCCTCAGCTGTGGAATAAAATCCAGAGTCCCGCAGGTGGGAAGGAGTATTGCCATTCATATGGGGTGGCTGGTCGTCATTTAAAATGTTGTTGAGGCCAGCTGCCTTTGGCGGTGGTGGCCGTGGTTGAGCGTCCATGGTTGACATTGTGAAAATGTTGCTCTCAAGAGACCAATGGCGCGATCAGAGGGCCAATTATGCAGAGGGTATTGTCCTGCTCTCAATCTTTGCCAATTCTCAGCATATGCGTGGCTGGACCGGCAGTTGAGGTGTGTCGACTGGACTCGAGTCGTCTGACTTGTTCGTGGTCGTTCGCTCAGATCTGGCAGAAAGGTGCTCGATGATTGTATGAAGGACGCTCCGAATTGGGTCTGGACAGGACACCGAGCCAAACGAAGTTGGTCGAGTATGCAGGAAGAGAACCTGATTTGCGAGGGAGAAGCGGAAAGGGGGAACGAGACAAGTGTTTTCGGAGTCGGGGCGAGTTCGTTCGAGTCTTGCGAAATAACGAGATTGGCACTGGAAGGGAGAGGGGCTCGTGGGGAGACGATAGTGCTGTAAGATGAAGGGCGATGAGTCGTGAAGGATAAATCTGTTAGCGATCAGGTGTCCGGAAACCAAACGAAGCTGCCGTCGATCGGTAAGGGCTTGAAGGCGAAAGGAGGCCTGCGGTGGGAAGAATGAAGCCAGGCAAATGACTGTAGAAGGAGTTCGCTGGTGACATTCGCAGAGGAAGAAGGTCGATGAGAATGGATGGAGTGATGGAGTGGTCAAAGGCAAGGGGGTCAGCACCCACACCCACGCGCACTCACAGGGCACGTTCAGGCAGGCGAGCCATGCCACGGGCTACCCGTAGTGGAAGTAGCAGCGGTACCTAGCGCTCTACGGCGGTCGCTAGAAGGGGCAGGATAGCGTGTCAGTGGATTCATTACGGGGCGCATTGGTTCGGTGGTGGGTGGGGAGGTGAGGGGTGGCTCGGGTGCGACCTCACGCCCCCCGGAAATGCCCTCTGCTTGTGGCCTCCCCAGTCCTCACTGAGTATGGCGATTATCCACTCTGGCATTGGACGCCAGGTAGCACAGCTGCCGTGCCTTAGTGAGGTCGACCACTGCATCCACCGCCGAGAGAGATGTCAGTGGGGCTCCCACACTGAGCTTGAACTCTCTCGGCCGGTGTGGCCGCTGGCGCGTGCGTGGCTGCTGGGATCTGCACACCCACGCAACCTGCAAGCCTGGCCCGTCCACGCCCATGCAACACCACCTGCACTCGCAATCCACCCACCCGCAGCCCTGCTATGCACCGCAGTTCCCACGCCATTCCCCGTCTGCCATCCACTGTTCAGTGCTGCTATGCAAGATGTTGTGAGAAATGCGTGGTTCCCCCGACCTTATTCGGACTCACATCGCCTTTTCTTATTCCATATGCTCGCCGACCTCAGATCTTGGTTGTTTAACGCGAACGCCAGATTCCATAGCGGTCCTGATCTGGTGCCTAGCCCCGTTCGACTCAAGCTGCTCACCCAAGTGGCTCGTGCCGTGTCCTCATTCGGCTTGTCCTGCCCATTGCCATCAACCCATGTCCGGATTCGACGGATTCGACACCAAGTGTATTAAAGCAGACCCTTCCTTGCTGTCACGTTCCATTGAAACATCCGTGGGTGGTGTCGGCAACCCCTAGAGAGGAGCCTATCTGGTCATGCTCACTAGGTGCCCTTTCACTGTCTGTCCAGCGTCGTGGCGCACACCTGTGTCAAATCCGTCCTGCCGAGGGGGGACACCCTCCCCATTCTTCAATTTACAGCGCATGCTCTATCCTGCAGCCACTCTGTTTTCGGATTGCTTTGCCCTGCAAGGCCCTTCTGAATCGCTTTGATTGCCCTGTCGTCATCGCTAGTTTGTTGCTGGGATCCAGAGCGGAATTCGACCCGTGTCCGTCCATGGTCCCTGTAGCATTTGCGCCGTAGTTACAGCTAGTAGCTTTGATCAACCAGCAACTGACTCTCAAGAGTCGCAAGAGAATTGCCGCTCTTTAATTGGGTCGTTTACGCACATGCCACGGACCAGATACAAGCTACTGCAACGGTAATTGATTACTGACTCCGGGGTCAAAGCCAGATTCCCTGGCCACGCATTCCGTTAGATGCGATCAGCCCGGCACTTCGCCTGCGGCTTTCACCTACCGCCATAGGGTCTGCCCAGCCTGTAGGTTGCCGAGATCACTGCCTTCCTCAACCTTGCAGCTAATGTGACTCCATTTCGTAGGGATAGATTGGTGACAGCAAAAGGGTTTGCGACTCGATACTGTAACTCGATAGCCTGTCAGCCGCTGGTGCCAGACCCCAAGAAACCTGTCTCGACCAATCTCAATCCCTACAACAAGAGACCCTCCGGGCGCCGCCACCAATACGGGACACAGGTGAGCCGGGAGATGGCAGCAAGCATCCTAGCCACTGTGCAAATGCGGTTGCAATCCCGATAGTTGACAATCCGGGGAATCGTCCACTGTTGGGAAGTATCAGTCTTCGAATGAGCGAGCCCCGCCATGGCTGATGGAGCTATCGACCAGGTACTGTGAGGCATGCGCCACGATCTGTCCTGGCGAGAAAATCCAGCAGACTACCAGATATTGTGACTGCTCGTTTACGATGAGGCGGACGCACGTGTGTCCTGGCGACCTAGCACGCTCGCTTCGACAGACTCGGGGTGGCACCCGCACCTGGACAATTGCCAGGTGCCCTCTGCGCGTACCCGTTTTGTCGCAGTCCACCCCCTGCTTGGGTTCGCCAAAGAAGGATGTGACGCATGAGGAGATGTGTTTGATCCGCGATCTTGTTCCCAACCCTGGACATGGCTATCAATACCTTAAGCATCGAGGATCAACGTCAGGCAAGAGCGTGATAGCCTTGGCATGCCTGTTCAGCACCGCTTCTCGTATATGGACCGGCCTCATGTATGCGCTGCCCGTTGCTTCTGGCCCCTTCAGCTCTGACTGCGAACATGAGATAGGGTGCCCTATCGGCCACGCCTCGAACAGAAGCCATTCGGCGGGGTCGCCATAATCAAGCTTTAGAGCCGGCGTCGCTAGTCCTTGGGGACAAATTTGGATCTTTGGCAGCATCGCGCGCCATGTGGTAAGGCCATTACGCCATCTAGAGCCTGTGAGTACCTTGAGGATCTGTGGCTCGCAATCATTGTATCAAATGAATGAAGCTTCCTCCTCTGCACCCGACCAAAAGCGACAAGTCGCCTCTTTCTTAATGAAGGATTGGGCATCGAAGCCAATCGCAACGAGATGCAGCACGACAAGGGTGTTGCGACAGGGGACAGGAGCTTCCGACAGCGAGAGAAAAGGTTGCTTCCACTAGCAACAGGCAGCAGGGAAAAGGAAGGAATAAAAAGAACCCTCTGCCAGCATGTGTCTGTGGATGGGGTGTGCCTTGAGTGGCTCTGGGGTGGTGTGCATAGCTGATCGCTCTCCCGTCCCCTGCTCTGCTGTGAGAAGATTGGTTCGCAGACAGCATGGCTTGTCAGGGACCAGGACCAGGGCAGCTCGAACCTACTCGGTGCGGGCCCTCGTTTCTTTTGGCTATCTGTTCGGTGGCTGGGGAGTTGCGTCCCTTGAGTCAAGGTTCGCATTGCTGGACGGAACGCTGGCTTCCGCAATGTCCAAACAGCTCGAACACGAGAGTCGAGAATGGTTTCCTTCGAGGCATTAGCAGGGCAGTCAACTGATGCGGCCTACCTACTTAGCCAGCTTATGTTGGATGAGGCGAGCAAAGCACGCCGGCCCACCGCGGACGGAACTTTGTGCATACGCGATCTTCCGTCGCCACGTGAGTCGTGGTGCTCCCCCGCCGTCTGCAGCTCGCAAGGGCGAAGGTTATTAGGTAAGCCACCTTCACACAGCCCCGGAGATCTGCCGCTCTCCCTACACAGGGAGACTCAACTTGCCAAGCGAGCACAACTTCACCGTGATCAGCGCACATTGCAACTTTACTGCATTTTGCAATCTAAGTACAGTCAGGCTCGAGCAACACTGTACAACGCTGTTATCCAAGACATCGAGAACTTTTTTCCGCGCTCGAGACTGCACGGATTTGCCATGCCCAAGACACATCACGCCTTGCCGCTCGATAGTGGTGACGCCACCCTCCTTCAGCGGAATGGTCATGTAAACCATGTCAATTGCCAGGCCAGGCACTCAGGGACGCCTCAACTGCACTCGCTTGACAGCTTACGACGAAGGCTCCTTTTCCAAAGATGTGATGCGAATTTGAGGAGGCACAGTGACGCACAGACTGGTTCGACCCAACTCGACTGGGGTTCAGTTCGCTAATCAAGCTCTCCCAACGCGTGAGCGAATCTAGATGAAGAATTTGACAAATGGGAAAAATTTCTGTCCTTGAGGTCAATGGAAGCCTTGCTGAGCGAGCAATTGGTGCCGGGCAGTGGCCTCTGAGGTTGCTAGACATGCTTCAAGCACCACTATTCATGGCTTTCTCTTCTCTAGACTCGAGGTGAGAATATCCTCGACCGAGCGTGCTATACCGGGCGAAGCGCTCCGGTAAGGGAACAAGGAAACACGCCTCACGGCCTGTGCACTGCAGTGATCAAGTTAATCCCGATCGGATGTCTCAATGTCTCATCGCTTCTCCAGGTAGCTGTGACTTCACAAGACCTCTCCAATGTCTCAGTTTATGGATGCCGGCGGGACGGAAACTCGTCCGGACAGGGAACGCAGTGCCCGAAGCTAGTCTCACAACCAGCCAGCGGTTAGCAAGACTTGTGGAGCATGGCTGATGGCTTGTTCCAGCTGTAGCCTAGCATCCTCGGGACGTTGTGCTATCACTTTAACGTCTTCCTGGGCTCTTATGCGGAGCTTACTACATACAGCTCGTCACAAAACGGTATCTCGCGACTTACGGGGCCCTTGAGGGGCTGTCCATTCCTCGGTACCCTTGATAGTTGGTTACCGCATACTGATCGACGAGCGGGAGTAGCTGAAAGACGACACTAGCGTTGTCGATCCTGACAGGGCTCTATCTCGACTCGAATTGGATTGGGGTTTTGCCGACCACTGGGCTGCGGCAAGACCAAGCATGAAATCATCTGGCGGTTGAACAACGTTGGACACCAGGTCCAGGGCAGTGGTATTATGTCTCGACTGTGATTTGACCAACAGTGGTCCAGCACCTGCATGCTACTTGCAGTCGTGTTGCAGTCCCCAAGCCGTAGGCACGGCTGCGGCGCGACACGCGATCATTTCGTCTGATTCGTCGCTCGAACTCGGGAAGCCTTCTTGGGACTACTGCCGTGGGCACGCCGGGTGCAACCAAAACCAGCTCGAACTTCGAGTGCGGGTTCAAACAAGAATAGCGTCCTTGGCACCATTATCCAAAGCAATTAATATCAGATTCCCACCTTCTACCTTCTGGTCACAAATGATCGGAAGGTCGTGTGGTCCAGGCACGTACCACGCCCATGTCATCGGCTCTCCATTCGACGCAAGTTCCATACGGGTGCGCTCCTCACCATCGACCGCCCCTGGCTAATGCAAGATAACGTGCTGAGGAACGACTCGAATGGCCTGACTCTCCTCGCTTGGCTGCAATCTCTTAGCGCGGGTTTGCCAGGCCATGCGACGTGGACCTCGACGCAAGGGAGGCTTCCAACTCGCCTCCTCGCGGCGGTATCGATTTCACCAATGCGGGGTTGGGACTGTCGAGCGGAGAACAAGACGACATGGCATGTCCTTGCTGTCACCTCCAAGCTGAGACTGAGAAAACTACGAGCTCGACATGCCTTCCCAAATTTGGAGAGCAAGATTCCAATGACGCGGCTCAACTGCGGTGCCTTCACGGTCATCGGCGGCAGTTCCAGGAACATGTCTCTCATGAACGGCATTTGAAAGAAGGGCCATTTATACCCTGATCATTCCCCGGTGGTAGATCATGTAACATTCTTTTCGCTACTGGCACGAAGCTTACTCGACTCACTCCTACCACCACGGCAATTGCGCAGACGTATCACAACCAGAATGGTGATCCTGCGCCATGTGGATGAGAGGTCGGCGATCACTATACTTATTCGACGGGGACCTACACACAGGAGCTCTCGTCCGTGCTGTACCTCGTGCACGTTGAGGTGGGACACGGCGTGGGACCCAGCGCGGCGGCTCCTCACACGCGCATCCAACGTGCGGACGCAAGGGATAGAGGCGAGCTTCAGCTGTCACCAGGCCTTAACCGCTCGCTCCAGCTCGAGCTAAGAGACTGACGACAGACCCCATCGAAGACCCAGGTCGTGTCTTTGGCTACCGCCAAAAGTAATTTCAGGTACCAGAACCCTTGACGATCAGGGCAATGATGCGACGAAAAGAGACTCCCGAATTTGGCACCAGACCGCCTTTCGATGGCAGGAGGTAATGGCTATCAGTAGCTCGGATCATGACCAGTTGTGCCTCGAGTATGCTTCCTGATTAGCGACTCGTGCGGCACCACTTCGACACTACTGGCGCGTGACTTCGCTTTGTCCCTGTTCCACTTAGTGGTTTGGCGACTTCGAGCCAGCCCGTGCGCGCCCGGACTGGCGTTTCCAAACCATGTGCTTTGGCAGCTAGGTCGTTCATGTCATGGTCCCCGTTTGCAAACAACGAGCCGACGAGGTTGGGTGCTGCGCTACTGGCGTCTTCTGGCCCGAACACCTGCCGTTGCATGGTGTTGAAACCGTAGGACAAAGGTCAACGATACGCACAAGTTTTCCCCGCCTAAGTCATCCTTTCCATTCGTATAAGGCGGATTGTCGTGGCGGACCCATCGATGCCTACGGATTGACCATGTATACGGACCGATTTGGCGGAGCATTCCCCGGGGTTATCAGTTTGAGGAAAGACGGACGGTATCCCAAGTCAGTATACCAAGACAAGTCGGGCATGTCAACCGAATCCGGGCGCAGCAGGCCAGAGCCGCGAACCAAACAAAAACGGGGAGACGGATGACAAGGAACTGGCCGACTAGCCAGGCCTATTCACACACGAAAGCCTGCCTGATAGGGCCGGCGGCTTCAACTCTAAAAGAGACAACAGGCGGGTTGCTTGGCATGCTTCTGCCTTGCCACGTAGCTGTTTTCACTCATGCGGCGTTCATACCGTCTTTGAGCTTAAATCCTCAAGCTAGTCGTCATATATCCCACTGAGAGGGATTCTTTCGGCCCTTGTCACCGTCTGTTCGGGGAGTTGTTTGTGCATTGGAGCCCCCCGAGAGCCCCCCCGATTCGTCAATGCATCAAAGCATAAGTCCGATCCTTCCCCAAACTCTATATCTCGACATCGGACGAGACTCGTGCCAAAAGTCCCAGTCCTCTTTCTTGGCGCCTCAGTATCTCCGAGGAATGTATTTTCATGTGCGCAACGATGTTTGCGAGTGTCCGGAACCATGTGCGCATCACGAGCTTCGCTTACAGGCGTACGCGTGGGCGGTAACTCAGCACTTACAGGCACGTAATCGACACCACAGCCAAGAATGAGAGCAATTATACTAGTGGGATTGCTCCTTTGAGCGAGCTGCAGCTTGTGCCCAGCAGCTGTGCATAGGGCTATTGTGCAAAATTGATCTACCTGGTAGCCGCACATCTAGAACGACGCCTCGCCGCCACATCCGACAAAAGCAACCCTATCTTCGACCGCAAAGCACACTTTAGCATCCGAGTACTTGCTTGCTCGATCCATCCTGTCACCAGTGGAAGAAGGTTTGAGTGTCAGCCGGCGCTATTTCCGGTTCCAGCCGAATGGCGACAACTTCAAAAGGACCACCAACCCGTGCCGTGTCTTCATCGGTATGCGGCAACAAAGACGGCGTATAGAAGCGGCGTGAAGACTAAATTCAAATCACCGGGATTCTGTAATCATTTTGAGTTGCAGCCCCCTCGTCTTGGCAGATCAAGTTCCGAGTCCATGAGTGGGTAATCGAGGCCAATTACCTCGCTATACTCCCGAAGAAGCAATTACACAACGTTCCACGACGGCCGAAACGGGGCCACAGCATGTTGTGCAACGAGGCGCCGTGGACAACCCTCACTGTATTCATTGCCTTGGTCTATACCTATCGATGTTGTCTCTCCTGCAGGTCCTCCTACTGAACCATGTCGGATAGGCAGCTGCACCCATCGAGATCCCGCATGCGGTGCAACCTTCAGCCGACGAGGTCGCTGCTTCTGTCCCAGCCGCCTTCAGGGGTCGAAGGAGAGGAAGCTGGTTCGAGGCCCTCGTACGGCACCGGGTTAGTAAGTTCAGTGACTAAAAGTTTGAACATCAATCAATTTGTGATGCTACGGGGCCGTTTGCCTTTCCTTGGTGGTTGCCTGAACTCTCCCGATATGGCCTGGCTGGGTGAGTGCGTGAACAACTTGCACTGTCTCAGCTTGTCCGAGAGTCCCTGGTCACTTGCGCACCTGGCAAGACGACCTCGAAAGCTTACAGGGTGGGCAACAATTGCAACACAGCATAGCAGAGCGATGCATAGACACTGCGTGCACACACGCAGACGCAAAGTGAACCACATCCCTAGGTCTGACAGAGAGCACACGACGAAAGTGCTGCATGTTCAATATCGAATGTGTACCTTTGATCTAATTGACCTCATGGTTGCTATGTATGGACCCTTTGTTTAGCACGCAAGCACATTTTGTGATATGTACGTCTTCCAGACCGTTCCTTAGGGATTATGGACGCTGGCCTCCAGCCCATGTCCTTATGTGAGTCCCTGCCACATACCCAAAATCACCGGGGAGAGATTGCAATCATGATCTCATCAATTAACATGCGTCCATTTCATGCCCCTACTTCGCTGCCATCTCAGAAGTCAAACTCGGGCCTGAAGATCGCCGGGTCAACTCCAGCGATTGTCTTCTCAGCCAGATCCCTCCTGCCCATCTGCGAGAACACCCTCCTCAGAGTATCGTACAGGGTGCTGCTCCTGTTCTGCGCCGACATGCGCTCAATAGTCTCGTCGACACGGGGCATTGATCCTTCGCCAAGGATCTCGTATGCTTGAGCGCGTCCGGACTTCTCGATCGACTTGTGCATCTCCAGCGCGGCGAGGAAGTGGCATGCTGCCTCGTGGTGACAGTTGATGTTGATGCAGCTGACGCCGAGGTTGTAGCGGGCGCGGACGAAGTTAGGAGACCGAGAGAGGGCTTCTTCGTAAGCAGCGATGGCTTCTTCAGAGCGGCCGCTGTTGGCGAGGGTTGCGCCGAGGCGGTTCCAGAGAAGGTGGATTTGCTCTTGTTGATTAGATGTGCCCATTTCAGATGAGTGTAGGGCTGCTTGGAAACAGTCGACAGCTTTCTCGTACTCCTCTGCTCCGTAGAAGAGGACTCCAAGGCCAACCTGAACATCAGGATCCATGTGCTCACCATCCGGACTCAACTGCGCTGCTTGAATAAAGTGCTTCGTCACCTTGTCGTGCAATTGCTGTCTGTCAGTGAATCCCATCTCTGCTGGTGGATGCAAGTCGGTAGGATCCAAGACCTGAGGGTACTTGACCGAAAGCCATCGCTCGAGTGTCCTGTAGGCGGTGCTGTCGTAGCCTTCGTTTGTGTATGATACGGCCAGGCCCATGAGGGCGGCTAGGTTGTTAGGGTCAAGCTTGATGGCTTGCTCCAGTGCCCGAATAGCAGCCGTCTCCTTCTCGTTTTGCGCCTGTGCAGAGCCAAGATACACCCAGGCGTCCACATGATCCGGTTGTTGCTGGACAGCCGCCTCGAAAGCTAGTGCCGCAAGTGACAAGTTGCCACCCTCCTTCATGATCTTCACTCCCTCATCGAATGCGTTCTTCTGGTCCTGGAAAATGTTCTCCTGCTCGAATCGGTACTGCTCTGGGATAGGTTCGCCGTACCGACCCCAGCTGTCGAGATGTGAAAGATCGGTCAGGGAATCCTTGTTCCACTCGGCATCGAATTGGTCGAAGAACTGTTCTTCGTTGACCATGGACCTAGCAGCAGCCGTCTCAGCTTGTATTCCTCTCCAAATGGATTCGAAATCACCGAACTCATTGGTTTCTGACTGGAGGTTCTTATCCAAGTCCTCCAGCTCCCTTTCGGCAGCTGATGCCTCGTCTTCTCTCTCCTTTGCCTCAGTCTTGTCTTGGACTTCAAGCTGTGCGAACTGCTCCTCCCACTTTGTGTCATCAAGCTCAACGAGACGACCCTTGCCTTTGCCTTCGGGCTCCTGTTGTTGCTGATTGGGCTGCTGGTTTTGGTACATAGGCTGGAACATTGGCTGGCCGTATCCGCTCATACCTCCCATGCCCATGCCCATACCCATGCCCATCATTGGCCTCGGTTGTTGCATCTGTCCTGGGGCATTGTTCTGCATTGAATCCGGCCGCGACATCGGTGACTGCGAGTTCATCTTCTGGAAACGGGCAAACTCCTCCGCGTTGAAGAAGGAGGAGTTTGCAGGATTGTGTGATGCCTCCATGCCTGGCTGGCTATTGAAGTCGTGTGCCCACGTGGGCGAAGTCGAGCTCGCTCGTAGTTGAGCTGGATGGTGTTGTGACAATTGGGCAGGGCCACCTTGCATTGGCATCTCTTGTTGCATATTAGGGCCGCCATTCAGGAAGCCATTCATCATCTACAGAGTGAGTCGTTAGTACCTTGACCGTGGTCAAGCGTGGGGAAAGGGTAGGTACTTCGTCCTGTGAACCGCCCACGTTCTGACTTCTGAAGCCATTCATCTGACCTCCGGGACCCCTGGAGACCAGACGGTCGCGCTGCAACGTCTTGTCATCCTGAACATGTTTCTGGAACTGGCTTAAAGGGTTGCCTGAGGTCGAGCACTCGGCGCCGCCACTGAGGAACGACATGGTAAAAAGGCTGTGACTGCTCTCGGTGTATGTGTTTCGTCAAGTAGTCGGACTAAAATCTGGGTTCAGATCTGGATCCGCGGACGATATGGTTGGTGTCAGGTATGCAAGTGTATGTACGAAGGGAGATGCAATCTGGGACGTCAGATGGATGGTTTGTCAGACCGTCACAGGCCTTCGCCGTATTCAAGGCCGAACAGCGGAGTTGGAGGCGGCGGGGCCTTCTGCCGAGGCAGCGTCGGCCACCCGTCCCCGCTGCAGGGACCATGGCCGCTTTGAACCGGGCACGTGACGGCGGGGGACCAGCGATTGAGGCGGCTCTATCGATAAGGACTGCGGTCGCTTTTTTTTCTGAAGTCTGCCGCCAGCCTCTTTCAGCAAAGCAGATATGCGACTTTACGTACATTGCGATTCACAGATTTAAAATGCTCAGACAAATGTAAGATACAGGAAACATGTATAATACTATCCTTGGAAGAACAGCTAATAACATCGATCAGAAAACCTCGCAATGCCCGCTCAAAGCGGGCTCTCGAGAAGCGCGAACCCAAAGCCATCGAGAACCCCAAATCCTGCCTCTTTCTCCGCGGCACCACCTGCTCGCAAGTCGTCCAGGACGCCCTCAACGAGCTCTACGCCCTCCGTGTTCCCCTCGCCAAGAAGTTCAGCAAGAAGAACCCCGTCCACCCCTTTGACGATGCCTCCTCCCTCGAATTCTTCTCCGAGAAGAACGACGCCAGTCTTCTCTGCTTCGGCAGCTCGCAGAAGAAGCGACCGCACAATGTCACGCTTGTGCGCACTTTCGGTCACAAGGTGCTAGACATGCTTGAGCTCGGTTTGGATGCGGAGAGCTTCAGGACGATGGGTCAATTCAAGACGAGGAAGTTTGCGATCGGACTGAGGCCTATGGTGCTTTTCGCTGGCACTGCTTTCGAGAGCCCCGTCGAGAATGAGTACACACTCGCCAAGAGCATGTTCCTCGACTTCTTCAAGGGAGATCCCTCGACAAGATTGACGTTGAGGGCCTGCAATACATCGTCTCCAT
>WNLN01000529.1:0-12625 GCA_021347865.1 Sarocladiaceae sp. CBMAI 1973
AACGCATCACTTAGGCACCTTACCTTGTCTGCTGTCAGACCATGGTTGCCTGTCATGCACAAGGTAAGGTATTCAGAGCTTCCTGGGACTAATCCAATAGACCCCCTAAATTCGGAGCCAATTCCTGGGTCACGACATCAAGGCTCTGATCCATTGCATTGATATCTCATAAATGAGCAAACGCCTCGCTTAATCATGACGCGATAATGATACCTACTGCCTCAAGTAGGAGCTTATACTATCGCGGCATCTCGCCGATAACCCTAACCCGGTTCTGCCTAGCTCAGACGTCCCAATAGGGTTCCATTACCTTACTGTTACTGACCTTACCTAAGGCAAGTTGTGGCGTCTGAAATGCGGACAAGGATCACGATCCGCCCCAGCTAGTGCGCAAGGTGCAGTGCAGCAATCAGAGTCGCGGGATCTTCCCGTCCCTTCAATCACGCAACACTAAGGCTTGACTTGGGGGTTCTCGTTGGAAAAGCGACACTTCTTCCAAAACAACGTTCGTTGAAACTCCCGCAGATGCCGAGCGTCGAGTGCCTTGATTTCCTGCAGCATGGACAAGTCTCCATCCCTCCGAGATTCACGGACAGCACACCGCAAATATGGATCCGCTTGCATGATCTGCCGAAGAAGAAAGATCCGTTGCGGCGGCGAGAAGCCGAAATGCCAGAACTGCCTTCGAGCCAACAAGAGCTGCTCGTATACGGTCAAATCCAGCGACGAGAGCATTGCTCGTCTAGCCCACGACCTTGACCGAGCTCAAGCGCGAGTCGAGGAGCTTGAGCACTATCTCCGAACCTTGAGCAGCCTAGAGACACATGAACGCAATGATTATATCACCCAGATCCCGGCCTTATTGCGAGGATCCGGCCTCCATGAAACACCGCTATCAGTGTCAACGAGAGCCTCACCTAGAACAGCGCAGGATGAGACATCTCCAAGTTTGACTGAACTCAGTCACCCCGAGTTGAGCATAGACAAGAGCGGCGAGGTTCGTACACCAACCCAGTTCTCCTACTCCGGTCCGCTTAGACTAATTAGCCAATGTTCCCAGCTTGAATACTTTGGTGCTACGTCGCGCTTCTATACAAAACTACATGGGAGACCAGACGGATCCTCAACAAGCGACCGAAACAACGCCGTTGATATCGACTACCACAAAAAGTGGCTTTCGTCGAACTCGAGGTTTTATACTTCCTGGCGGAAGTCGGCTTACGCAAGTTTAAACAGTGACCCTGACTTAACTGTCGACGCGGCATCGGTCCTCTTGGATATTTACTGGACGTGGCAAGGACCTCTTCACAATTGTGTATACCGTCATAGTAAGATGATCTTCGCATCGTTTCCTGGCGAAGACCATTCTCTAACGAATATCCCAGACTTCTTACGCGATGCAGTGCTCTCAGGCCCTTACTTCTCCCCATTTCTCCTAAACGTTATATATGCTCATGCTTGCCGTCATGCGCGCCCCGAAGATACTCGCTTCAATCGCTTCGATAAAGGTGAGCATTTCCTCCGGAAAGCCAAGCTTCTGCTGGTAGAGGAATTTGGAGCGAGTAAACCTAGCATCCCTACAATTCAAGGCTTGCTCATACTAGGAGGACGACAATGTGTCGTGGGAAAGAATAGCGAGGGCTGGCTCTACACTGGGATGGTGAGTCGCCTGCAGACTCGCGGATTTCAATTGGGTTACTAACGTCGTATAGGCTATTCGAATGATCAAGGATATGGGTATGCACCTCTACGAAGGGCATGGCCTGATTCACTCCCAGCTTGAGCCCGATGTCCTTGAGGTGTCCAAGAGGCTGTATTTGTCGGCTTACACGTGGGACAAGTTAGTGGCCACGACCAGTCTCAAGGCGAAACCATGGCTAATTCCACATCACTATAGATCCATCAGCTTATGTCTTGGGCGGCCTCCTTCGTTAATAGAGATGCCATACTCTCCTGATTGCATGCGTAAGTCCTGGGATTCCAAGCGTCGCGCCTGACGCTGACCTTTCTCCCCGAATCAGTGGATAAGTGGGATGATGACGAGATCTGGCGACCAATCTATATGCCTCAAGTAGAAAGCGTCTACCCCCCCTTCAAGGCATTCACTACGACCACTTTCTCCTGGTTTTGCAGGCTGTCTATGGTATGCAGGATCCTGGCCCCTCCACGTCTGTGTGGTAATTGGTAACATCTCAAACAGTTTGCAAACGATATCTACCGAACAGTCTATAGTGATCGCAGGGGCGATCTGACCATAGAGTCAATCCTTGACTTGGAGCAACGACTCGTTGACTTGCACCAGCAGCTCCCAGAAACATTGCGAGTCTCTGATCTAGACTCGCTATCTTTCTGCCCCCCTCCACATATCCTTTCATTAAAGTGAGTAGGATGCTGGCCCTGGAAGTCTACACCTTTGCAATCCTTAGTTGACGTATTTCAGCATCTTCTGGCATACGCTTATGATGCTCCTATTCCGCCCCTTCTTCCTCACGTCTGCAAAGCCCGATCTCGCGAATCACAGCTTGACGACTCGTGCGCGACGCGTCTGCGCCAACTCCGCTGTTTGTGTTAATGACCTCTTCCAACTCCACGGGCGCACATTCAACTTTCACAACCAAACCTACCTCATGACCTATTCCGTCTATACCGCAGCCACGATTGAGCTGCAACAAATTCGAGACCCTGATCCTGAGCTGTCGAACGCGGCTCTGCAGCGTCTATCAACGACGTTGAATATGCTTGAGAGTGAGGCTCAGCAGACGCCTGGAATCAGGAAAAGCATCGACATCATCAAGTCCCACTTATCGCCGCTGACGAGCGAAAGCGATGGGGCCGAAGCGTCACTGGATACAGGAGCATTTGATCAGCCGCTCGTCGCGGGCGAGCTGAATCCGCGACAGGTTGCCTCGTCGGACTGGGGAGGTTATGACTACACCTTTGGGTTCTTCCCCGATGGGGCTCATTGGAATTTCTACGACATGTCGTTGGTGCCTAGAACATAAAAGTAGATTTATACTGACAACATGGGCCCTACGTGCATGATCTACTTCTTCAATTCGTGAGACTGACTTGTTCTACACCCTGGATCCAACCTTGACTGGATCCAACCTTGACTGGATCCAACCTTGACTGGATCCGACCATGTCAAGGCTCTGGCCCGTACCTGTGCGGACAGTTCAAGGTCTCCTCTGTCTTTTCTTGAGCAGACACCTTGACCTGCCGGCCGGTCATCTCTTTGATGTGTGAACAGCGAACCCGCCCATAGCGTCAGTGAATCTGTGTCTGTGTGATATTCGCGCGTCAAGTGTCATGGCCAAGTGGAACTTCGACCAGGCGACGAATCACCGTTCTAGCCGATAGGTAGGTGAAGTTCGTGCATCGTGTTGTCGACACACGTCCAGGAGCCGTCACTCCCGGTGCAGAACCAAACGATACGAACTTAGATACGAACTCATCATCAGAAGGTTTGCATCACCGTCTTAATGCTGGCTGCACTAGTCCTCAATTGAGTACCTAGTCGAGTCCTCGGTACTGGCACGGCATCTAAAGACCAGGATACTATTCAGAGCCACGACGTCACAAATGAGGGAATCTGATGAGTGTACATAGGGCAATGTGATTCCAAGTAGGTAATGAGTCGCCTCTCGAGCTTCTTGGAAATCGCAACAGGCAGGCAAGCAACCAGATCTTCATCGCATCAACGTTGCATAGCCTGCCAAGAGCACGGAAGCCGGCAACTCGACTGAGGCGCGGCAGCGATGATCCCAGAGTATCGAAGCCCCAGATAATAGCAGGAAGACATACGTCACTGGATACTAGGCGAAGTTAGCGACTAAGGTTCACGATGGGACTGCCGAGTAGCGTAACGTGGGGCCGCTATGTGTCGGGGTCCTTCTAATAATAACTCCAGGAACGGAAAGTTAGAATTTGGAGGCGGTGCAAGACATAGGTTCGAGGAATATTCCAGAGCGTGATGGGCGAGGAGTCAGTCTGCTGGGAATGTCTTGGGTTGAGCTGTCGCTGTGGACGCCTTTCGAGTCATGGCTGTAGGGAATGCCCGTCATGTGTCCACTGGCTAGCTGGGATGCACTGACATTTGGAGCTCCAGATGGAGAGGCCGGAATGTTGAATGACGTTGATGTCTGAGGACCCCTTGGATCCGCACAATGTATAGCCGCACGACTCTGGTGAGCTGTAGCCTCGTGCGATCTGGTTAGACTTCGCTTGTACTGAGTAGGAAGCTAGACGATCGACGCTTGAATCGGAATTGTTTTGACAAACAAAAGCATCAGATGACCAGCCGACCGACTTTGGCCACTGACTGCCGGCACCAGCTCGCCTAGCGCTTTGGGCCATTTTTGCGGGGAGCGGTGGCCACCTACAGCGTGGGCATCCTTGCCGCCAGCGGGTGTTGACCTCATCGGGGTCTAGCTGGGGGCTGTACGCGGGAAGTCCACTGCCCTGAATGGACCGGATGGAGAGACCTAGACACGAATTGGTTATAGTTTCCATAGTGCGTTGCCAGATATAGGTTCAAGTTTGTTTGTTTGCCGCTCGCCTAGGGGTCCTCAGTGGGAATACGAGGTGGGTGGACCCTGATGTCTCTTTCCCCGAGTGGCAGTCTGGCTGCCGGTGGCTAAGGGCACTTCAGGGCAGTCAGGGTACCACCTTTAGGCAGGCAAGGGACCTTTAGAGGCCTGACCTTGGGTACCATCTGCCTCGGCTGGCTCCAGGATTGACGTCAATCCTTCAACTACAAGCTCCAGCGACCAACGATCAGACATCCAGAATGGGATACGAACTCCATGTCGATCTTTCTGCATCATGGCGAGAGCCCGAGAGGACCATGCAACAATCCAACGATGCCACGATCATGGAGACGCCAACGATGTCCGATAACAAGTATATATAGCCATCGTTGGCACCCTTCAACCTCTAGATGAAAACCATCAACACATCGAACACTCAAACAACCACTACAACCAACAACTCTCCACCACAAACACTTCTCCCTCTCCTCTTTAACAGAAACCAACTTCCAACCGCCAACATGCACGCCGCTACCGCCATCTTCACCCTCCTCGCTGCCACCGCTTCCGCCCTCCCCGCAAAGGAAGTCAAGTCTGTTCCCTCCGAGAACATCGACATCGCCGACTTCACCGTCCGCAAGACCCAGGCCGCCGGCTCCGACGAGAAGACCATCGAGGCCGTCTCCTTCAAGCTCAGCGGCGACGACGCCAAGGAGCTCCTCTGCGAGAAGAGCAAGCCCGGTCTGCCCTCCGAGGTCATCACATGCGGTGACTCCAAGTACCGCTTCGTCCTCCAGGAGGGTACCGTTGAGGGTTATGAGTTCGGCCTGACCATCTACCATGAGCTCGGCACTGCGTAGGTCTCACCTCTATCTTGAGATTGAGTAATGAAAGACAGCCTTACTAATATGATTCACAGTGTCGGCTTCTGGGGTGAGGGTGTCGTGCCCACCTACTGCCGCGCTGGTGGCAACGGCGTGAACGACTTCGTCTGCACTGAGACCGGCCCTACCACCATCGTCATCACCAACGGCTCTACCGAGACCGAGGACTAAGGCCATCACCATATCACGCAGCGACTTGAACATTTAGGTGGAGGATCTTTATCCGCCTTGCCTGTACCATACTGTACATAGGACCATGACAATAAGACTTTTTTCTCACGATCAATGCTCTTTTTATGATGCCTCCATTCAGGACCATGATCAAGACGCAAACGATAGCTACATAAGTGAAGCAGCGCGGCTTTGCAATGCACACTTTGAGTAGGGCTGAGGTTTAGGTCGAGATAGTACAGCACTCAGTAGGAAAAGCCAAGTCTATGCCATTGTCTACAGTCATAGCGTCGTAACTCTGCGTCCACATGCCCACCCAGCAGAGGGTTGTACTTTCTACTTCCTCTCATGCACAAGCCTTCCTTTGACCCATACCTTTTTCGTGTTCCGGTCATCACCATTGTACAACCACTTCGCCATCCTCTCCTCCCAATCCTCCCACCCGAACATATCCACATTGCCCTCACCATCTCTCTCTCCATCCTCATTGACAGTTGCCAACCCAATCATCTGCGCATCCCATTCTTTGCCAACCTCGAATCCGCCAACTCTGTCTTGCAAGTCGAGACACTTCGCTCCACCTCGTGTGGCCAGATACAGCACCTCTTCGACAGTCAACTTCGTGCCCTCCTTCTCGGCGCCTTCAGTGACACCCATAGCCACATGCCGGCTCACGAGCACGGCCTGTCGTGCAGCTTCAAGGATGCTCGGACTGTACCCGCCGCTGACGTCTGTGCCCAGGCCAATGTCGATTCCTCGTGACCACAACCATCTCACCCGTGCCGCACCACTCGTGATACTGCTGTTACTGCACGGGCAATGCGAGATCTTCGCATTCCGTGAAGCAATCAAGTCAGCCTCTGTGTCCGTGATGTGCACGGCATGAGCCAGCACCATCCGGGAGTTGAGTAGGCCACACTGATCATAAACATCGGCGTATGACGTCGACTCCGGGAATAGCTTAGCCACAAGCTCGATCTCCCCCTTGTTCTCGGAGATGTGTGTCTGTGCAGCTAAGTTCTTCTCCTTCTGCAGCTGTGCCAGCCCCTTCATTGCTTCTGACGAACAGCTCGGTGCAAATCTCGGCGTCAAGATCGGCGCCACAACATCGAACCCAGGATCAATCTTCTCAATATACTCAACAACCTCCCTGCTCTTCTCAACACTCGCCTCTGCCGACTCATCACGGTAATAATCAGGGTTGAGGCCCTCATCATCCATGCAAACCCTGCCGACGAAAGCACGTTGACCCAGCGAGAGACACAAGTCTGCGAGGAGGTTGGTGGCTGCGACGTCGATGGTGGCGTAGTAGGCTGCTGTGGTTGTGCCATGGGCGAGGGTGCGTTTCACGCAGGCGTTGTAGACTTTGCGAGCCTTTGGGAGTGAAGCGAGGCTGGCTTCCATGGGGAAAGTGTACTTCTCCAGCCAGTCGAGGAGGGTTGACTTGCCGAAGATACCCGCATTGGGGTACTGCGCGGCATGAATGTGAGTATCTGCACGCACCGGTTAGCATTATATGACGTCTTCCTGTTGGTGATGGAACAGGCTTACCAATGAAGCCTGGGAAGAAGTACTGTCCACCTTCACAGACATGCCAGTCGACTTCCTCACGTTGCCAGCCCAGCTCATCGATGGCAGCCTGTGCCTTTGCCTGTACATCCTCCCCTTCAGATGCCTTGTCGATCTTCGCGATCTTTCCGTTCTCGTCAACACAAATCACAGTATCGTGCAGGAACTCCAATTCCTGTCTGGTCTGGCTGTGGACAAAGGTGCCGATGGCGACCAGGCGAGTCGATTGTTTGGGAGCCATCTTGTAACTTATCGCCGATTCCTCGATCGTAAGCAATTGACGAAGGTCTTCAGTGCCTTGCTCAAAATTAAAGGCTCACGATCAGGTTTCGCTCGGGCAAGTCGTCTCAGCAATGGTAACACAGTATCCACCAGGCCAGTGACCAAGCTTTATACTCCTCTCAGCTCGACCCAGTCTCTCAGTCTCAACTCTCAAGATAAGGCGCTCAGTGATGCACGGCTCCAGATGCGATAAGATGACAGTCAACAATAGAAGATTGACAGACTCAGGAGTTGTCTCGCTCGTCGTTGCCGTACAAACTCGTCCCAAATCACCCGGAGATCGGAGTGGACAGATCCGCTCGCCGCCCCACCCCCTGCCCATCGCAGCGGGCATCGCCGCCGGCCGACCAGAGGCCATACCGGAGGTCATGAGCACTGCCAAGGTCAGCCTTCAACCAGTACAGGAGGCTTGCTCGGTGGCATTCTATTGCGGCCTGTCCACGTGGGGGTGAACCGGGGCTCGATAGCTACAAGACATGCCGATTCGATGCTGTTACTGGGCATAATCGGCTTAGAAGGCCTATTAAGCACTTTACGAGACAGTCCCATGATAAGGTGCGAATTTCTATCGATTCATAATGAACATTGTACAAATAACATGCGCCGCTTTACAACACCAACTTCTAATATCTACTAACACTTTCCGTGGTCAGCGTCTTCGCGGTTAGGGCCGCCTTTCTATACACCTTTCCACCTCGTGGTATCTTCTCAATCTAGATTATGCCGCTGCACCAGGGCCGTCATATGCACCGCTCACTCCGCTATCGCTGCCAGCTTGACCATTGGTCGCTGGCTCTTCTTGGGAGTATTGCTCCCAGTTGGCAAGGACTGCGCCGATTCTTGGCGAGTTTGTCAACTTGTAAACCTCCTCGAAGTACTCCTTGGTGAGCTCGAAGGGACGAGCAGTCACGTTGGGAATGTACTTGCCGACCAGCTTCGAGGGGTCGATGGTGGTCTTGTTGATCTTCTTGAGCAGGAATGAGCGGAAAGGCTTCACACCAGAGCGCAAGAAGGTTGAGTGGAAAGGCACGTCAATGCCACGGAGAGGAATCGTGGCAAAACCGCGCTCAAGCTCAAGAGGCAGTGGCTTCTTCAAGGTTGCCTCAGCACAGCCACGGATGATCTGGCGCAGAGCATCCTTGGCCTCCTCAATGTTCGTGCGCATCTCCTCAATGTCAATCTGCTGCTTCTTGATGA
Organism: Sarocladiaceae sp. CBMAI 1973; assembly: GCA_021347865.1. Taxonomy (NCBI): domain Eukaryota; kingdom Fungi; phylum Ascomycota; class Sordariomycetes; order Hypocreales; family Sarocladiaceae; species Sarocladiaceae sp. CBMAI 1973. Next base: position 8,633 of record WNLN01000529.1, read on the forward strand.
AGTTGGTCACACCAGCAAGAGTGTCGAGTGCTCGGAGATCACCAGCACACACGTACTGCATGTTGGCGATGTTGTAGTTGACAATCTCCAAGAGCCAGCCCGTCTCCTCTGCGATGTTGTTGACAACGAATTGCAGCGCCTCCTCGTTGAAGGTCTTGGAGATACGGCTTGGGTTGACGGCGCACATGGAGTAGTTGGAGCGACCACGATCGTCACGCTCGACAGCGACTTGCATAGTCAAGCCACGGTAGAACACAACTGACACGAGACTCTCGATAGGCATGACGTCAGCCAGCGCAGCCAGCGCCGAGTACTCTCCGAGAGAGTGGCCAGCGAATGTGCTGTCCCGAGGCACAAGACCCTTGGACTTCATGTCCTCAAAGCTGGCCTTCTCCATCAGCGTCAACGCGGGCTGCGTGAACTGGGTTGCGGACAGAAGACCAGTGGGCGAACGGTAAGTGTAAGAAGTAGTCGTCTCATCGATCTCCTTGAAGATGCGCTCAGACTTGATGGAACCGTCAACAGCGACAGTCTCGAAGGTCATGGCCATGTAGTTCTGGCGGATGGCCTTGCCACGAGGACCACCGAAGTGGATGGTGAGCTCCTTCGGGTTGTTCTTCACAATATTGGTGATGGAGAAACCTGTCATTTGTCAGTAACTGATGCATTGAAAGGGGGGTGGATGAAGACATCACTTACCATAACTATCTTGCAGATAGGTGTCGGCTCGGTCCCAGACCTCCTTGGCAACAGGAGAGCTGGCGTAGAGTTCCATACCCATGCCTTGCTCTTGAGAACCCTGGCCGGTGAAGACATAGGCAGTCACAGGCTGCTCGATCTCCGCCTCGCCGAGAAGAACCTTGTCCTCGGTCTCAACGTTGCTGACCTCGACCTTGATGATCTTACGTCCAGCAACCATACCGACGTGCTGCAGGTTGACTTGAATGTCATCGTTGGGCAACACCATGCCCGTGAGCGATGCGTGGAAGCTGCGCACACGGCCAATGTTGTTCTCAGCAGCCCAAGTTTCGACTAGCGAGCGCACAGCAGCGCTGGAGTACATGCCGTGAGTGATAGTACCAGGCAAATCCGCGTAACTCGAGAAAACGCGAGAGACGTGAATGGGGTTATAGTCTCCAGACACACGAGCGTAGGTCTCGTTGCCGGCTGGGGCGCGAAGCTGCAGAGGAGTCTTCTTGCCACTCAGCGGAATTGGGTTCTCAAAGTTGATGGGCTGATCAAGAGGAGAACCGTGACGCTCCAGGTAGTCGAGCACAGGATTGCCGTGTGACTCTCCAGCTTCGTAATCAACACTTGCGATCTGGATGATCTCCTTGGTTGGGAGTTCGAGCAAGACTTGGCCCTGGGTTTGGACGCTGCTGAACACAGCCTTGTTCTTGAACCTGATCAGGCTCTGCAGACGGAAGGTAAGAGTCTGGCCCAGCAAGTCGATCTCGCTGGGCATCTCATCGACATTGAACCACTGCTTGGAACGGAGGACGGCAACGTCCTTAGTTGTAGCCAGATGAACCTGAACGGGAACCTCATGCTTGCGCTGGAAGGTGTTCTCGAAGTCGGTGTAAGCGCCACGGTAAAGGAACTGAGATGTGACTTCCATGACCGGAGCTCCGTCGCGAACAAGAGTACCGCAGACCTCGACCATCTTACCAGAATCCTGGTTGATGACCGCGTTGATTTCGGCGGTGGTGGAGACAACATCGCCCTTCTTCAAGGGTTCAGCGCCAGGAATCATGCGGAAACCGTTGGAGAGGTGAACGAGCTTGAGGAGATCACCATCGATAGTACGAGGGAAGATAGGCTTAGTGATGGCCTTCCAACCAAGGACGATAGCAAAGTCCATGGGTGCATACACAGTCTTGCCAGGTCGGTCGACGAAGGCCTCGCCAGTGTTGCCAACTGCATGCACGAAATCGTTGATGGCCTCGCCAGTGATGGTGGTCTTGCCGCCATCGAACTTGCTGGTGACCAATGCGTCGAGGTCGAGAGGCTCTTCGCCGAACCACGCACGCCAGTAGAACTCCTTGATACGATCGTTGCGACCCTCCATAACCTCGTGAATTGGGGCATAGCCCGTGTCGGGGTGGTAGGTGAACTTGAGAGGAAGCGCAACCGGCTTTCCAAGCGCAGTCGTGTCCTTGATCATATTGACCAGGATCTCATTCTGACCAGTCAGCCTGACCTCAATGACGTCCTGATACTGGTTGTGGCGCGGCTGCTCCCTCACAACAATGACAGTCTTGGTGGGATCATTGGGGTAGTCAATTTCAACGAACAAGCCACGGGCGGGAGCAAAGATGCGGCGCAGAGGGTTCGTCTGGTACTTCTTGCCTTGGACCACGACGTCGGACATGAGCAAGGCATGTCGCCAGTTGCGGTTGGGACCAGCAAGAAGTGACAGCCACGAGTCCAAAGATGGCAAGGTCGCGGTGACAGAAGAAGCAAGGCGGTAGGTGTTCTTGTGCGCATCGTAGCTGACGGTCAAACCCTCAACATCCATGGGGATCTCCGACTCGACAACTTTACCGCCCAGATACTCAACAGCAGGAATCGAAACAGACTTGGTGCTGTAGAAGTCGCGGTCGAGGAACTCAATGTGCGAGTCGTGGATTCCGTCGAGGATGTCCTTAATGGGCTCATCAATGACGTTCGAGAACTTCGCGGCCATGGGGCCCTGGAGGATGCAAGTTCGTCCGACATCTTGACCGATCACTGCATCAAGGTCCTCGGACTGCCACAGGGAGTCCTTCTTGAAGAAGTACTCGAAATCATCATCCAAAGCAGGGACGAAGGTCACAGGCTTCTGGCCAGGGCGCTTGCACAGGAGGATAAAGTGCTGGACGTCCTGAGCGTTGATGATCTGGGCATCTGCCTCGGGGTAGTGGGCAAGGATGCGTTCAACAGTCTCGAAGGGCTCTTCCAGGTCGGCATAATTCTGGAGAAGGGAGGGCTTGCCAGATTCCGTGGTGAAACGCTCCTCGACACGCTGAATGAAGTCACCAGTCAAGCGCATGTAAGACGCGTCGATCCAGCGAGACTGGTGCTTCACGTAAAGAAGCTCAACCATGCGGCGGACAACTTCTGCGTAAGTCATGTCCTCGAGGTCGACAGACTTGCCCTCCTTGTTGCAACCGAACCAGACCTTCTGGAAATCGGCGTTGAGCTTCTTGATGATGTGCTCGCGGTTCTTCTTGAGCTCTGCAACACGCTTCTCCTTTGGCAGAGCGAAGATCTTCTGGTCCATCTCGGACCAGAAGCGCACACCGCGGGTGGCTAATTTGTGAATTGGCTCGCCCATTTCGGAGCGAACCGTGATGATGCCACCGGCAGGGCCCTTGTAGGTCTTCTCCCATTCTTCGTCGCCAACACCAGGAGCATCGACAATGGCCTGCTTGGCGGCCTTGCTGGTATGAGCTTCCTTGGCAACCATCATGCGACTGCCGAAGAGGCAGCCGTCAAATGGCATGGGAGGGTAACCATAGGCTCTGGCCCACTCACCAGTGATGTACGGGTAGGTGTCCTCAGCGCCTCCGAAACCACTGCCAGCAACAAGAACAATGTTCTCTTGGCGCCTCAAACGACCATACATCTGGAGCAGAGGCTGGTGGAAGTCCTCGAAGGAGTGGTGACCACCACCACGGCCACCAGTCCACTGCAGGATCACAGGGAAGGTCGGATTGGCCTTGGCAATGTTGATGACAGCTTGGATGGCCTCGAGAGAACCAGGCTTGAACGAAATGTGCTTGAGACCGAGGGTCTCGATGTATTCCTGGGCAACCTCGATGGACGGAACTCCAGCGCCAATAGTGAGACCCTCGATCGGTACACCCTCAGCTCGGAGACGAGCGAGAAGAGGAATCTGCCAGCCCATCGCGCGGGGGTTGACGTAGATCAGGTTGACATTGATACCGCGTCCTGACGGAATGGCTTCCTCGATCTTGAGCAGAGCCTCCGTCATCTTCTTGGCATTGAAAT
>WNLN01000530.1:0-12491 GCA_021347865.1 Sarocladiaceae sp. CBMAI 1973
ATGTTGGAGAATGCCTCTCGCTACCAGAGGCTCGTGAAAGATGTCAAGTTCCCGTCCAAGCCGGTTCAGAAGACAATCACCCAAACGAACCCCGACGTTGTCATCTGCACCAGAATTCGACCTCTGCTCGAGCAAGAGACCGAGCAAGGCATTCCTGAAGGCGTCTTCGTCAGGGGAACTACGAACAGCACCATAGATGCGCATGAATTGAGGCAGATGGTTCGAGGACCGCCGGTTCTCAAGGTGTGTGATAAATTGACTACAAGGTGCCCAGATTAAGAGAGCTGACCATGAACAGAGCTCTACTTACGAGGTCGACCGCTGTTTTGGCCCTGATGTCGGCACCGAACAGATTTATGACAACCTTATGAAGGACCTTGTGCCATGGGCTTGGGCTGGTAATGTGGCCACGTTGTTTGCCTATGGTCAGACCGGCTCCGGCAAGACCTACACCGTCAGCCATCTCGAACAACTTGTTGCATCGCAACTCATGGGAGGAAAATTGCCGGGAAAGAGGAAGATCTTCGTCACGATTGTCGAGCTTGCACAAAATTCTGCCTTTGGTCAGTCGAACAGCAACCCCTAAGTTTTGAAGGAAGGGCCCAGGCTAACCTTGATGCTAGATCTACTCAACTCCCGAAAGACAGTGTCAATTCTCGAAGACTCCTTCGGCGTCACACAAATCGCTGGTGCAGCCGACCACGAAGTGTCAACAGCCGACGAACTTCTTGCGTGCATTGAGAGCGCCGCATCGTACCGTCGCACAGAGGCAACCATCAAGAACGATACAAGCTCAAGATCCCATGCAATTTGTCGCATACGAATCCAAAACCCCACCGCGCCTGCGGATGAGGATGGCATGCTGTACATGGTTGATCTGGCAGGTTCTGAGGCAGCACGCGACCGGGTCAATCACGACGCAGAGCGCATGCGCGAGGCCCGGCAGATAAACACTAGTCTGTCTGTGCTGAAAGACTGCATTCGAGGTCGTGCTGAGGCAGACATGGCTGCAGCGACTGGGTCGAAAAAGAAGCCTTACGTGCCGTTCCGACAATCAAGCTTGACTAAGGTGTTGAAGCATGTGTTCGACCCTGCCGGTACTCGAAGTTGTCGGACTATTATTATTGCTTGTGTCAATCCATCCCTGCTGGATATAGTAGCGAGCAGGAACACCCTTCGGTATGCCGAGATGCTGCGAGTCTTGATGCCCAAGGCCAGCACGATCCGGTACGACCCGAAGTCTCCCATGACCTGGACGAATGAGCAACTCCGGAAATGGATTGAAGAGAATGTAAGTGATACAAATGCCACTTCTGATCTATCATAGAAGCTAATGCAAGAATTCAGTCTGGAAGTCCGGCGATTGATAGCAAGATCCTCGCACCACAGGAGTCAGGCGCCCAGCTCCTCCGCCTACCTCCTGGCGAATTCGAAGCTCGTTGTCTTAAAACGAAGGACGTCAAGCCTGAGCAAGCCAAAGCTTTCCGAGCAAAAATATGGCAGTTCCATATCGACTCCAAAGTTCAACGAGCTGCACCCCAACCCGCCAAAAACGATGGCGTCGGAATGTCAGACTTCATGGAATTCCTTTCAGCAGAGCAGAAGTCTTCAAGCCGACACCCTAATGACGAAACCGCTAAACTGCCATTCAAGGAGCGGATCAGGCCGGGTTTGGCTGTCAGTTGGACCCAGAACTGGTTCTATGGCCAATACCACCCGCGCTCGGCCAATATGGCTGTAGTACTCTGTCCTGCCTCGGCAGCGGGTCCTCATGCTATGGACCTCAACGACAAAACTGTAGAATCACAATTGCAGGACGAACAGGAGGGGGGAAAGTCTAAGAAATGGCTTTGTGCCTACATCAATCCCGGAATGCTTCACGAGTCGTATGAGGTGCAACTTTGGCGACAGGTTGTGATAGCTGAAGATCAGATGGACGCCGAGGTCCTCCTGGAGTACGATGCTGGAACACGATACTATTTCATCACCCTATAAATCGAAAGACAGACTTAATTTAAAGAGCCACCAGACTAATACAAAAAGTCTGTGCATATTCTGGAGCAATCGATCGCCGCGCCGGTACCACTCCGAACTAAACCATGGCACCATCTCCCACGTGGGCAACGAATTGGCCGTCGCTGGCTGATCAAATTCACCCCGCTCGTAGTAAACCCCGGCTCCTATCAATAAGCCACAAGATTCGAGACAGGGATGAATGGTCTGCAAGAAGCAGCCAATTGAATGAAAGGCATTTGAGTTACAAACAAGCGATTGTCCAGGAAGTTGTCATTCGTGGGGGTGGCGACCAACTCCGCTGCAACTCTGGACCGAAACCCATGTAAGTCAAGGTTTGGAGCGAATCGGCCGAGAGGGGCAGTTCGTGCGAAAATAAGAGCGAAGCTTGATATCGATCGACAGGTCCAAGGGGTATTTCGCAAAGCTACTGGGAGCGCGAATTGAATGGCAGCCAATGGCTTGCTTCATTGACGACCACGTTCTCTTTGACCTGGCCACTGGTGTTGCTTCTATCTCTAATCATGGAGTGATGTACTTTCCATGACGTGCAGTTCAGTTACATTGCGGCAGAACTCCGATCGAAGAGTTCGTGTGTCAACGGCTTGGACAAGCTCAGTGACGATCATCGCCGTTTGTGCAAGGAAGCTGCATGGGTTGAGCTCAACGTTTACAATCCTCGTGCTCTCGTTGGACCATCTCCAATCCCGCGTGAAATTTACACGATGAGGTTGTCCCGAGCTACCGGTACCTAATGATCAGTATAAGACTCTAAGCCAAGATGTCGATTCCTGGTCAATTGCCGATTGCCAAGATTGTTCCCTGTGAAAGTCCCAAAAGTGATCAGTCAACATAATGTGGACTCTCAAAGTGGTCTCGGCGGCTATTTGCCTGGCCTCCTTTGCATCTGCTTCCTTCGATGACAACCTCAACTACGCAAGTCCCTCTCGTCGCCATACCGGCCTCGGCATTGACGTACCTCTGCTCGAGCGAAGATCATGGAAGCGCGACAGTGTCTCGTACCAGTCCCGTGATCTCAAGTTCACACATGGTGTTGCATCCGGAGATCCATGGGCGAACAGTGTGATCCTGTGGACCCGCGTTGCACCGTCGAAGAAGTCGGATGATAGCGAAGTTACAGTTGAGGGCACTGCGCCATTGTATGATCATGAGACAGAGAAGTATATCAAGGCTTCCGCGAACCCTATTTGTGTGGAGTGGAAGGTGTTTGAGAGCAAGACGGGCAAGGCGACTGGCAAGGTCGTGAAGAAGGGCAAGGCTTACACGACCTCCGATATCGACTACACCGTCAAGGTACTGTAAATAGTGATGCAAAATTTAGAGCAATTGCTAACAAATGCGCAGGTCGAGGCCAAGGGTCTGCAGCCCCTGACTGAGTACTTCTACCAATTCAATGTCTGCGGTTCAGACAACAAGAGTGCCCAGGGTCGCACCAAGACAGCTCCCCGAGCGGACGACTCTGTGTCAAGCCTCAGCTTCGCAGTCTTCTCCTGCAGCAATTTCCCCAACGGTTACTTCAATGCATACGGAAACGCCGCCAGGAAGGACGAGCAGGATTTCGTGATTCATCTTGGTGACTACATCTACGAGTACGCGGCCACCGGTGAGCGTGCGTCTGATCCCTCCAATGAGATCTTCTCGCTTTACGATTACCGCACACGCCATGGTCAGTACAGATTGGATAAGGATCTTCAGTTGCTGGCTCAGAACCACGCTTGGATCACTACGTGGGATGACCATGAGTTTGCCAACAACGGGTACCGTGATGGCTTCAGTGGCCTCAACAACACCGAAGAGTCCTTCCTGAACGATAGCCCTCACGTCACTGTCGATACGCGCAAGGTCCATGCTACTCGTGCTTACTTCGAGTGGATGCCCATCCGCCAGACAGACCTCGCTGATGGTCTCCGTGTCTGGCGCTCCTTCCAGATGGGCAAGCTGCTTGACCTAGTCGTTCTCGATACTCGCAACTACGACCGTAGTATAACCAGTCTCGGATGGAACGATGAATACATTGACATGATCCGTGACGATCCTAGCCGCACGCTGATGGGATCGCGCCAGGAGAACTGGTTCTACAGATCGATGAGCGAGTCTCAGGAGCGTGGCGCTACTTGGAGAATCGTTGGTAACCAGATCATCTTCTCTCGTATCTTCGAGAACGACGATGGTGCCATGAGTGAGGACAACTGGAATGTGAGTATAAACACAACGAGAATCCTGCGACAGAGACTGACGTTTGCAGGGCTACATCGCCAACCGTAACAGGACACTCGAGCACCTGTACAACAACAAGATCACAAATAGCATCTTCCTTGCTGGAGACAGCCACCAGGCTTGGGTCTCTGACCTGGCCTGGCTGGGTAACAAAGACTACGACAAGCAGACCGGCGAGGGTGCGATTGGCGTCGAGTTCGCAGGCACTGCCGTCAGCTCGAGTGGTCAAAGCGGCCCCATTGAGCCCAAGGCTGGTGACTATGCTCGCGGCATGATCAGGCGCAACGACGAGATGCAGTGGCAAGAAGGATACTACCGAGGCTACTTCATTCTGAAGCTCAGTCCCAAGGAAGCGACAGCCAAGTTTTACGGTAAGTGACGTCCCGCACAATGAAGCAGCTGTCTTTCCGCATGGGGCAATACTGACCGACGCAAACAGGTTCGCCTTCTGTTGCTACTCGTAACCCATGGGACATTCCGCTGGCCAACTTTACCGTTAAGGCCGGAGCGAACCGTCTTCAGCGTCCCATTGCGGGTGGGCGCGTTGAGTCTGGTGCTGTGAGGGATGGATCAGTCAAGCACACCAACTTGACGCTCAACACAAACACTGGAAAGTGGAAGGTGATTGGTTTCGACACAATGTTCATTCCCAAGAAATAGTTTTCGCGGCTCAACCATCAGCATCGATCCAATAAACAATCCTGCAATATCACCCAGACAGAATCTTGTCGCTTTGTTGCCAATTCTCAGACAGGCGGCTAAACACCTCAAGTGCTGCAGGACTGTCGAGGAACATTACGAGTTCCCGATGTGTAAGAGAATCTAGTGCATGATGTAGAAATGAACAAAAAAGGAAGCACGCATTGCAGCAGTCGGGATGGACAAAAGGCAAAAAAACAAGTGATGCAAGCATCCCCTGAGGGACTCGAACCCTCAATCTCCAGATTAGAAGCTGTGATTGACTGGTCAGAGAAACGGTCGGTAAGATCCAATAGGGAGAGTTTGAACATACTCTGGCGCGTTAGCCATTACGCTAAGGGGACCCTAATTGGTGGAATCCAGACCTCATAGTTCAATCTATGTACCCCGCGACGTCTGGCTCGGCTGGCTTTCGCATCACAATTGCGTCACAGTCACCAGCACACTTCCCGAACAACACTGAGAGGTTGCGACTCTCTTGATTCTTTGAGATAGATGAATATATCCGCGGTTTCCCGGCCGTAATACTGCACGAGAGGGAGTCATGTCGTTCAGCTTCGAGTCTTGGCTTGCGTCATCAGCCGTTGATGTTGCCGATGGCCGAGAGAGTGCAGGCGAGTCTTCAGCTACTGGGAACAAACAAATCATCAAGGCTTAAGTTCCACGATACAAACCGACACGTTTCATGGCGCCGCGCCGGCACATCACGGCATACTAGGGGCGGGAGTGCTGATCCCAAACAGCCGCCCTCGAACCCCTGCAGCTTACGATGATCTGCTTGCAGGATCGTCTTCAGCACAACCTCTTTTAGCTACACGAAATACTCTTTTCAGCAAACACTCATCGATACTTCGATAAGACTAGACGTATTTCTTGTTCTGGAAGCCTTGTGTGATCCAGAAGGAGGGTAGAAGAGTACCGACTTGGGACGATGGTTGCGCAAGCGTGGGGTATATCGTCATAACTTACGACTGATCCGTTACCGAAGGCCGTTTCATCCGTTTCCTGACGGATGAAAGCCTGCATCAAAACCACGTGCCGAAGAGCCGCCCCGTAACTTGGACAGTCATGTTGTCTGACGACAAGCTAGCTCTGGATCTTCGAAGATCGACCAGAGGTTTTAACGCCACTGTACCAGAACCAAACATGAGGAAGTGCTGGACGCTTGGTCATGCTTTCAGCGAACTACAGCATTAAAAAACCCGAGACAGTGTTCATCTTCAGCTTGTGCAACAAGACTCACATCGCACCCGCGTAGACGTGACATCGTTCAACTCTACTGAAACAATGTCGTCAGTGATCGACACAAACTAGCCCGACCAATCTTCAAATCGCGCCGGCTTACTATCGCATAACCACACAGCGACTGGCGAAGGCTCGCAACACATGCTATACACAATCCTTCACCTTCTTCATTAGGAAGTTCGTGTTGACTCCTAGGGCTGGTATCTTTGCATAACGCGAAGTGATATGTTCAGCTCACAGATGCATATAAAGACCTAGCTTGATCCCAAAATGATTCCCTCTTTAAGCGCAGCAGCTTCAGAGACGCAGCTGATCTTTCTTTCCTCGTCACCTTGAAATTATCTCTACAACACGACTATGAAGTCCTACGCCTCTTCTCTAGTCGCAGGCGCGGCATTGGTCGCCCTCGCCAAAGCCCAAGTCCCGGGATTTGATATCTCAGCCTATCAAGAGACCACCGACTTTGCCCAGGCATATGCTGACGGCGACCGCTTCGTGATCATCAAGGTACTGGCAATGCGGCGCGATGGTTTGCAACACTTTTGCTAACATTTACTCAGGCGACCGAGGGAACTACGTTCAAGAGCAGCCTGTTCTCTCAGCAATACGACGGTGCCACTGATGCCGGTCTCATCCGCGGCGCCTACCACTTCGCCCAGCCTGCCTCATCATCCGGATCCGAGCAAGCTACATACTTTGCTGCCAACGGTGGCGGCTGGTCCGGCGACGGTATCACTCTGCCCGGCGCCCTCGACATCGAATACAACCCCAACGGCGACACCTGCTACGGCCTCTCTCAGAGTGCTATGGTCGATTGGATCGAAGATTTCGTCACAACCTATGAGTCGACTACTTCCCGCTGGCCGTTGATCTACACTACGCTGGACTGGTGGAAGACCTGCACCGGCAACAGTGAGGCATTCGGCGATCGCTGTCCACTTTGGGTCGCTCGTTATTCGAGTGCTGTGGGCGAGATTCCGGCTGGGTGGGCGACGCATACGATTTGGCAGTATAACTCGGAGTATTCGCAGGGTGGTGATTCCAACACGTTCAATGGAAATGAGGACCGCCTCGTGGCTCTCGCGACCGGCTGAACGAGTTGGGTCTGATGGAACATGTATGAATAGGGTGCTGGTGTGTATGATAGGCAATTTCTTTGCGATATATAAAGCTTTTTCGAAACGAGGTTCAGTCAGAGATCTGTGTACTCGTAGTCAATCCACTGCGATCGCAGGTAATATACTGCTGTCTCTGAAAGTCATTTGGCACTTGATCACAAAGTTGGACTTAGCTTCGGACAAACAGTCGCGAGAGCGCGAGTAAGAAAGTAAGCGCGGAGCACACTCTGCCGCGAGTCAGGTCTCCAAGGCGATCTGTTGACCGCCGTCAATCTGCAAATGTCAGTGGTCAATTGGCGTGGAGGAGAGTATCCGCTTCCCCGACGCGCAAGAGTGTTCGACAGGGGCAAAAACGGGTCTCAAGTAGAGTTGACAGCGGCATGTCGTCGAGACTGAGTTAGAGTGCGTTGCGCTGGATATGCGAGCCTGAAGGCATGACGTACGCGAGGCTGGACTGAAAGCCCAACGTCGGAAGCATCGACAAATTTGAAGTGAACGAACGAGCGATCGAGTCCAAATTACCCGATCGCAAGTAAGACTTTTAAAACTTTTCACTGATTCAGCCTTTACCTTGTCCAGGCATCCCGTGCCGGCCCCAACTGGGAAAATCAGCGGGATGACCTGATCCTTACCCATTGTTTCGCGAATGAAGCGAGTGAAAAGGGCAGCTTTGATAGGATGCCGGATATCACTTACGTTTGGTGAACGAGGACGTCCAATATAAACGTCGAAGTTCGCTTTTCGGGTGGGCCGGTTTAGGTAATTCGAGGCCATGCTGAGGATGCTTGGCAATTGCTGGCTTCAGCGCTGGGGCCTGGGATGGTGAGTGATGGCCCCTCCCCAGTAGGCCGAGTAATAATAAAATAATTGTGCTCGTAAGCAAAGAGGGCGGTGAATAGTGCTATGTTGCTGAAAACTTGGAAATTGTTTATAATCCTGTGCTGAGCTGCTGCTGTCTGGGCTTGTTTCTTGTTGTTCTGTTGTACCGTTGCTCGACTTACACGGCCATTCGACACTACACGTACCACAAAACATTAGCACATCCGCCTTGATGCCCTTCAAAGACAACGTGATTGCTCAATACTTCTGGCTGAGCCACTTGATGGATGCAATACCAATAGAGGCACGACGCCTTGCTCATCGTACGTGTCTCTGCTATCATTCAACTGGTCTCGTCGCTAACCACCATCTACAGGCTACGATCCGTGAATTCGCAAAGAGACAACTCATACCAAAATACAGTTCAGATCTTCATCAGCCGAAAAAATGCATGTCTTCGTGCAGAGCGCGAATGCGTGGCTTGATTGCTACATCAAGGACGCCATCAAGCGCCACGTTCCCGAAGCGATCTTCTACGACGACTTCGACAACTTCCCAGAGAACGCCGACAAGACAATTCAAATCTGCAATGGTTGGCACTTGAATCCTCACTTTGTCGCTCTCAATAAATCCGACAAAGGCTTGCTCAATGCCTATCCCAGCAGCGATGGCGTCTCTCGCAAGGACCACTTGGCCAGAGCCATTGAGTACTGGACTACCAAGCGACCCAAGAGCACGCTCAACGGTCACTGGCCACTCACTGTTCGGCTATCACTTGACTATGCTGAATATGTCGATGACTCACTCGCGGCGGCGGATGATCTTTCGCTCATGTACTCGCTGGAGGACAATGAGGACAAGGATCCCGCCGATCGCGAATGGTGGATCTTGAAGCCCGCTCTGATCGATTGTGGCGCTGGCATTCGTATCTTCAGCACCCAAGATGAGCTAGCTGACTGTCTTGAGCTTGCTGAGAGCGATGACGAGGAAGAGGAAGACTCAGAAGGCGAGACTGCTACGTCTGAGGACAAGGAACCTAGTATGCCGTTCAACTTCAATGTTCCTGGTCTTGATCAACTCGATGGTCTGGTCACAGCCACGGGAAAGCTGAAGGTTGGCACTGATCTGGACTCGAACCAGAAGTGGCTCATGGACGAGACCGAGCGAATCCCATCGGCGTCGATGCGCATGTTCGTCGCGCAGAGATATATCGTGTCGATTCCTCCCATTGAGGGCCGGAAGTGGCATGTTCGTGCCTATGTCATGTCGCTCGGTCGTCTGAAGGTATACGTCTATAAGGAGCTTCTCACACTTCTCGCAGTGGAGAAGTACCAGCCGCCATGGACGAACCCTGGCCTCAAGTCATCCCTCACCAATACCTCCCTCCAAGATTCTGATGAGGTGGCCGAGATGGAATCCATGAGAAGCTGGGACAGCATCCCAGACGATCTCCTTCCCGGCGAATGGAAGACCAGCGTGTTTGACCAGATCTGTAAGATCTCAGGCGAGATCCTGCAGGCTGCGGCGCATACCATGGCAGATAAGTTCACGCCGCTGGACCGCTGCTTTGAGCTATTCGCCGTGGACTTTCTGGTGGACACGGATGCAAACGCATGGCTTCTGGAGGTGAACGAAACACCGGCCTTCTACCAACATGGTGTCGCTGGCCCGTTGTCGAAAAGAGTGATGGAGTCTGTCATGTCCCGAGCCATGGAGCACATTGGCTACTCGGGTCCAGAAGAGCAGGATGAAGTGAGGAGCCGCCTGGTTGAAGTGTTGGACGAGACGCAGGGACTTGGGAAGAGCAATATCACCATGATCATGCCGGAGAGGTGACTCGGTGTGTGATGCTTGATTCGGCGGCGAAGTGTATGTACTTGCACATAATGGCACTTTCTCTTCGAAATCTAGGAATTGCGCAATGGTGATCGCGATGTCTGTGACCAGTGCTGTGACGTCGATTGCCCGACGGTGGTGCTGGCGTTTCTTATCGTTCACAGTGTCGCACTGTGAATTCTGATGGCGACATCACTCGCCTCTGTAGCTTTCGAGAGGCCTTCCACGTCTGTTCTTTGGTGATCGCTGCCCCCTTCTGGCGTTGCTGACCATGAAATGACGACAAATGACAGCATGGCGTAAGATAAGCCGCGAGAAAGCGTTGCAGCAAGGGCGTCGGCAGGTCACTGAATGTAGATTGCGTGGAAGTTATTCTGGTTGATATGTAAGCGCTGTGGCTCAGGCTCGGAAGTTGGTGGCCGGCCTCGGGAATTTCCTCCTCGGAAGTTAGAACTCGGGAATTCCACTTACACCATAATCACATTTTGCGAGCACCACATCTCGGATCTTGACAAATTCGCGGTGCAAGATGGAGTCATAGAAAAATATAGAGCACGAAATATTTTCACAGTCGAGAGTTACAGGAACATATATAATAGCTTGCGTGCTTTTAGATTGAAACATGTCTTATCTTGGATTCACCAGTTACTCGAATTGTGAAGCAACAACAGCCACTTCCTACTCACGATGAGCTCAACAAACACGAACCCAACCACAGGCCTCTGCGTGCCGCTAGAGTCGACTAAAATAAACCAGGCCGCCGATCCTGAATGTTCAAGTATATCGTCTGCCGAGACATTGCAGTCTTGCGTACCACGCCAGACACTTTCACCGGTACAGTCTCCGCTACGCTCGACCTGAAGATCACAGCACTAATGAATGATCGATGGAAATAGGTACGAAAAGTATGCATTGTCATTGCAGGCTTCACATGCACCTTCAATGCCAACTTTGGCGCTACGATGCCCTCCGGCGCCCTCGACGCGATATCTGACCACTTCGGCGTCACCAATAAGACACACCTCGTCCTTCTCAACTCCCTTTACATGATCGGCTATATCGTCGGTCCCCTCATCTTCGGACCACTAAGTGAAAAGATTGGGCGCCAGCCAGTAATGATCGGCACTTTTCTCGGATACCTCATCTTCATGCTTGCCTGTTCTGGAGCTCCAACCTACGGCGCTTTACTCGCATTCCGAACTCTTGGAGGTCTTAACGCTGCTGCACCCAACGTCGTCCTTGCTGGACTTTACTCCGATGTGCTCGAAGACCCATCCATCCGTGGCAATGCATTGTCACTGTACATGTTTATCACCAACGTCGGTGCCCTAACCGGCCCCGCAATCTCAGGCTTCTCCTCGACACTATCGTGGCGATGGCCCTTTTGGATCGCAAGCATGGTCGCAGCCGTTGGCTCGCCCTTTGTTCTGACACTCCCAGAGACATTTGCCCCTGTATTGCAACTGCGTTACGAGAAGCAGTGCCGCAAAGAAGGAGATATGGTCCAGGCTGAGAAGGTTGCGAGCCAGGGCGCTAAACCCGTGTCCTTGGATGCGAAGAAGATCTTCCTTCGGCCTTTCAAGATGCTTGTCACGGAACCTGCTTTGCTGTCCACGTCAGCGTACATCACGTTGGCATACGCTGTGTTTTATTTGATGTTTCAAGCCTACCCGATCATCTTCCAAGGTGAGCACCCAGACGCTCCTCTTCAAGCTCCTAGTTCTGTACTGACTCTTTATAAAGGCTTCTACGGACTGTCGCCTGGACTTGCCGGACTTGCTTTGATGCCAGGTATGGACACTTTCTTCATCTGGTCGTGAAAGATGCTAATGAATTGGAACAGTTCTGCTTGGCACTTTCGTTGGTTTCATCATTTTCGTTGTCTTCAGCCATCTATACGAACAGAAGCGCAAGGCTGGAGTCTTATGGGCTCAGAAAGAAGTGTACCGCAGGCTGCCTCTTGCATGCCTCGCCTCGCCTTGGTATGCCCCCGATTCCATGTTTGCGAAGCGACGTCGACTAATCCCTTTCTAGCATGACCATCGCCCTCTTCTGGCTCGCATGGACGGTCTACCCCTCCACATCACCTTTCCTCCCCATGGCCGGTGGTTTCTTCTTCGGTCTCGGTTTCCAACTTCTCGTCATGGCCATGCTGAACCTCGTCACCGATCTCTACAAGGAGTATTCTGCCTCAGCACACGCTGCGTCCGGCACAATGCGTTCATTTGGTGCTGCATTTCTTCCTCTTTCGACGCAGCCGATGTACACAAATCTGGGCAGGCATTGGCCTTTGTCAATTCTCGGATTCTTTGCACTAGCAATGGGCGCGATCCCGTTCATATTCATTTATTACTGGCCTAAACTGACGAAGGGAGGTGATGAGGAGAAGACTGGGAGCGACACCGAGGAGACAGCTTGATTGATAAGAACCATGGGATCCGAAGCAGCATTTAATGAATTACGACCATAGACATATATAATCCTGACACTCATTTGCATTACGCACTTTTACACTCCCGTCGA
>WNLN01000531.1:0-12445 GCA_021347865.1 Sarocladiaceae sp. CBMAI 1973
AGTTTGAGCAATATTGACATGAATTTATCATAACCATCAAAAGAAATGCCGAGTGACTTCTTCCGGCGCAGAAATAGTGCACTAGGTCGTGGACAGTCTGCTGTGATACCTCTGGGGTCAAATCATCCTAGGAGTTGTAGAGTGCTTCGTTCCAGTATTAGCATATGTCTCCATTTTTTTTGCATATAGTCGCGTGGTGTAGCTTCGCGGACAGCTTCCCAAACCTATGAGCTTTGACAGTCATCCCAGGGGGGCCCAGACAGGCAAAGTTCATGTTCTAGCGACACACATCTTTCTGCATTTTGTTTTCATACAGGAGACGTCTCGTGAAGATGCAGCGCGCCGCATCCACTATTCGCCAGAAACCACGAGTCGTCTTCTCTGGCATTCAGCCCACGGGAATACCACATCTTGGCAATTATGTCGGCGCATTGAGGCAATGGGTCCAGCTTCAAGATGCAGAGCCGGATACCAAGCTCATTTACTCGATCGTTGATCTTCACGCAATTACCACACCCCAGGCTCCAGAGCAGCTGAGACGATGCAAAAGGGAGGCGCTGGCGGCTCTTCTGGCCATTGGGATTGACCCTGAAAGGTCAACCCTCTTCTACCAATCTGCGGTAGGGATCACCCGCGACATCGAAGGAAAAATCTATGGCCTTTTCTGACCCCGAACTTAGGTGCCAGCCCATTCAGAGCTCATGTGGATATTGAGCTGCACGGCCTCCGTTGGGTATCTTTCAAGAATGACTCAGTGGAAGGTGAGTTGCCAGATCCGCACAACTGATTGAAAGCAAGTACTGATCACGACCTGCATTGCAGACAAAACTGAGCTTGAACTCAGCGTCGAGCATTGAAGATCGCGCCGCGGCTTCTCGGCTCAAGCTTGGTCTCTTTTCGTATCCAGTACTGCAGGCGGCAGATATCCTCGTACACAGGTGAGTGCCCGACTGGAGGCGCGAGTCTCAACAGAACCGAGCCGTTGCTCACACTTCAACAGGGCTACACATGTACCAGTCGGTCACGATCAGCAACAACATCTCGAGTTTGCTCGTGAATGTGTGACAAACTTCAACCACGCATACGGCCCTCACCTGGTTTCACCACAGACCATCATCCGTACGTTCATCCTCATATTTCGTGTTAGCCCAAAGCTCACCTGAAGAAGCACCTGTGCATCGCGTTATGTCTTTGACCGATCCAATGTCCAAAATGTCAAAGTCGGCCAAAGCTGAAAAGTCGCGGATCTTGATCACAGACTCGCCCAAGCAGATCAAATCCAAGATTTCTTCAGCATTGACGGATTCTATTCCTGGTGTCACCTATGACCCGGCCTCCAGGCCTGGAATAGCCAATCTCCTCGACATCCTTTCAATATTCGATCCCCAGCACAGGACAGCTGCCGATTTGGCGGAGGCTTACAAAACGGCGTCGCCAAAGGAATTGAAGTCAATGGTTGCAGATGCGGTGACTGAGGGTCTACAAGGTATCGGCGAACGATACCAAGAATTGCTGAGTTCCGAGGATGGACAATTGGACCGCATCGCTGAGCACGGTGCACAAAAGGCGAGAAAAAGCGCCGAAGAGACTATGGACTTGGTCAGGAGCGCTATCGGATTCTGACACCGCCACGTCAACTCTGAGGCGAGGAGTGTACGATTTCATGTAACAACTTAGAACGCGGAGTCACGAATGTGAGCCCTGCGAGAGCATTGTAATAAAGCGAGGTCCGGCTTGGATGCTGTTGTGGGAAATAAGATAACTCAATGGTCTTGAAGAGCGAATGCGAGTTCAAGTAAAGTTCTCTTTTGCACATATGCCGTCGTCTATGATGCATATGTAAAGTTCGTGCCTCGTGCAGACAACCAGAAGTCTCTGATCACTTGATTAGTAGTTCTCGACCCTCGTAAGCTGCAAGGACCGTCAGCAAGTAGTATAGATTCAAGCTTCGTATCTGCGTACCTGAGAATCTTCTTCACGAACAAGGCGCTCTCTTCCGCACTAATGCTCATACCAGTGGACTCGGGTCGCCTGAACGCTGTGTCCAGCCAGCCTCTTGACTGTGGATAGCATGTCACAAGCTTCTTTACGGGCTCGCTCAGTCTACCCAGCTCACTTCTGGAGGCGTGGCCGCTGATATTCTTAGCAAGAGCTTGACACAGCAACGGTCCAAGGGTGTGCATCATAGAAGTGGCTGCATCTTGTACATGTTGTTGTTCGCTCCGGAGGCCCACAAGATTGGTCTATCAGCTTCCTGTTAGTGTCGAGTCTGCCACGAATGGTCCACAACAATGTTGTATCCTATTACTTACCCAGAAGTCCGCTGCCGCTGCTTTGGGAAGCGGCTCCTTGCCAACGAGCACCTTGAGCGTGAATAAGAAGAAGAACTCGATCGATTCCGACGGACTTGACAGCAGTAGCAAGGCTGGGGCCTTTTGAAGAACACGCCCCACGAAGTCGATGCCGTTTTGTGTAAGTTCAGTATCATTTTCGGGTGCTGGACTCGAGTCAGTGCTCTCGGATCATACAATGGGATGTATAGTCAAAAGGTCCGGCATACCTTCTAGTGACTTCAGTAGCCCAATGACCCATTGCAACAGAGGAATCAGGGTGTCCTGCTTCCTTGCAATGGTCGAGTTCTTCAAAGAGTTGACGAATGAGCAGCCAGTACTAACGAGCTGGCCAATGCCTGGTGTCGCAGCATTATAGCTTGTCAAGAATCCAACTACATCCTCTGCTGCAAAGACAAATGGCCCATGCGTGGATTCGGCGAATCCAGAGCGCAGTACTGTGCATGTGACTTCAGTCGTCTCAGCACTCATAACTGTTTCCTTGTGAGCCTCGCTGAGTATCCCCAAGACACGCCGCTGTATCGCATCGGATGTCGTGGAACTTGACGACTCTGTCTCGTCTACTTCGTCTACATCGAGCGGGCCGTCAGCCAGAGCCTTGAGGCCCTTGCCAATGTTTGCTAAGCTTTTCAAGGCTCTCAATATGACATGCATTGCAGGACTCTCTTCGGCCTCGTTGAAACATCTCGGTGTTCCGGCGCATGGTAGAGTGGCCGAGCCAGATCCTGTTGCAAGCTCCCTTGCCCGCCCTACGTCATTCTCAACGATGTCGAGGAGACGTGAGCAGACATGATTCTTGTAGGCCTCATCGTTGATAGCTTGGGCAACCGATGCAATGGCCCCGATGATTCGTTCCGATACCACGCAGTCTAGACCACGGCCCGAAACGACACGTGCATACATCTCGAGGAAGGCTTCCACTTCAGTGTAGAGGTGGTGTCGACAAGAAGAGCAAAGGCGTTGTATAGACCTCGCAGCTGAGCCAGAGATTGTATGTTCGCCGAGCACGCTGAACAATAGTTGAAGTGCAGCAGGAAGATGTGTTGTGTTGCGCTCGAAATAATCCGTGTACCTCTCAATCAAGGAGACCGAGACTTGACGGAGTCGTGGCGGGATAGCATCGCCATCTCTCTGCAGGATAGTGAAAAGCGGCGAAGCAAAAACAGTAGCAAGTGTTTCATCGCAGCGCGTGTCGTCTCTAGCACAGTCTGCTAAGCCTCCGAGACAGAACAGAGCTGCTTCTGTTTTGACCAAGACTGGTTCCCAATATTCTCAAGCGCAAGATTCGAGAAAGTTACAACAATCTCGGGTCCGACCAGGGCATACGTAGCCTGGAGTAGATCTACCACGTCTTTTCTTGCCTCCTGGAATCCGACTCGCTCGTTCGAGTCCCAGGCTGCAGCCTCCTGCGGAGGCGGGTAGACAATCTTTTGCCAGGCGTTAGATATGGCATCGACAACATGTTTGAGGGCCTGTGAA
Source organism: Sarocladiaceae sp. CBMAI 1973 (assembly GCA_021347865.1). Classification (NCBI taxonomy): domain Eukaryota; kingdom Fungi; phylum Ascomycota; class Sordariomycetes; order Hypocreales; family Sarocladiaceae; species Sarocladiaceae sp. CBMAI 1973. The sequence continues at coordinate 3,831 of WNLN01000531.1, forward strand.
GCCCATGGCGCAACAGTCTCCCCGTCTTCTGATAATCTCTCATCAGCGAGAGTCTCTGCGAAGGTTGACCAGAACTCGATTGTCGGAACGAACAACCGGTCCTCGATGACTGGGTAGCCCTTTGCGGACAGAATATCCCGAAGCATCGAGATAAGAAGTTGAGCTTCGGAGCTTGCATTCTGCATCAGTCGTTCGTGATTGACTTCAGCGAATGAGAGAAGGAGGTTGCCGAAGGAAATCGTTTCAAAATCTTCGTCTCCCGCGAGTAAGTCCTGGAAGCGCTTTTGTGACTGAGGGCCCGTCAATACGGACAGCAGTCGCTCTGACTGGTCAGACCTGAGGAGGACCGGGTAGTTATTGAGCACTTCATTCAGCAACTCGATGGTGGCTTCTCCCGGACTCGCCAAATCAAGGCGACCGATAACTCGATCCATCAGTTGTCTCAGCGGCTCCATCTCCCCAGGGCCTCGCACGGAAGCTCGTATGCAGAATGAAACCCATGCCTGCAGTCAATTAGTTTGCTGTTGCTGCGGTTTCCAGACTCTTGTCCGACTTACCTGCAGGCACTTCAGAGCATCCTCGAGAAGGCTGTCGGGAACTTCTCCGTCCTTAAGGCTTTCGGCGAGAAGCTCTGTTGCATCCCCGGTATTGCCGAGAACTGAGGTGTATAGACTTAGACTAGATGGAGTCAGCTATGGTACGGTCTGTGGGCTTGAGCATGGGAGCACGAACTTGCTCGGTGAGTTAAGGTCTTTCTTGGCACAGTCCTCGAGAATACTGGTGAGGACCCAGGTTGCAGCTCGGATGGTTATGAAGTGCGTATCCTGGTGAGGGGCGCCATTGCGCAGGTAGTTGGTAAAACTTTGTGTGATGTGACGTAGAATCTGCGGCCAGTACTCGTGGAAATGAACGAAGAATGTCGATATTGCGGATGATAGTTTCCTTGCCACGATTCCTGCGTTTTGCTGGCTTAGTGACTGCGCATACCAGCCCAGGAGCTGGGTCAGCAGTTCTTCTGCATTTTCTCTCGAAAGAGCATCACTGGGCACCAATATCAGACGCTGTAGAAGTCGTGCGAGTAGCACTGCCACTGTTCGCGTGGCTGTGGATAATCTCACCTCTCTGTGTTAAGCTTGACGATGATAGTCAGGACTCCGAAGAACTTGACCTTCTCATCTGGTAGGTCGAGCAAGTTGCGCGCGAGCCCCCATGCAGCGGGGGTGGACTGCAACTGCGAGAGAATGGCCTGGTTTCTAGTGATAATTTCAGGTGGGTTTGGCTGATAGATCGACAGAATGAGCTTCTCCCGGCGTATCTAGTCAGCAGTGAAGCCTGTGTGCCTTGTTGGCAGAAATTACCAAGCGATGGGATACTGACAGATTCGACCTCTCTTAGATCAGGCGGGGCATCGTGTCCGTTCATTTCATCCTATCACATCTCGTGACGACTGTGGAGATGACGAGAGGGATGTTGTCACGGCCCAAGTTACCCGTAGTGTTGTCTTTGTGTCGTGGTCTGGTGTGTGTTGTGGTGGAGGGAAGTCGCGGAGTGTTGAGAAGTGGTGTTGTGGTGGTGGGTGGATATGTGTTGTTGTGCGAGATGGGGATTCAACAACGTACATGACATACGGTGCACGCATGTGAGACGTTGAGCTACAAAGAAAGACTTGATGACACAGCCCTATACTACACGCCTCACATCAAGCCCAATGGAGACGGAAGTGATGTATTATCAGATATCTGGGCTGCAGGATTGGTCGTATACATCAAGCTCTTAAACATCGTGAAGTTTTGCAGGGTAGGGCAAGACTGGTGAACAAAGGAAGACCGACTGATGGTGAGCGACCAGGCGACTGCACTACTGAATGTATTCGAATACAAGCGCTATAAAGCAGAACGAACCCGATATTCCAAAATAAATTGCGCTTCAAATACGATGAGCACAACGCATGAGGTTGTGCAACGAGATGGGTCATGCTCGGAGCCTTGTTCACCTAGTTCTCCACACCATCCGCGATGCTGTCAGCTACCTGTGTATCCTCTGCCGGACTATCGCGGTCATTATCAGGTGCTACTGGGAAATTGAGGTGTTTCCAATCCTCCAACTCCTCGGTGACAGACCTCATTCTATCCCGGATACTCTCAATGGCGTAGCTTCCCAACAACAGACGTAATGGAGGATACGAGCAATGTGCGAGCTGCCAAATGAGCTCCGCACATTTGACTGCACTCGTGGGCTGCCGGTCGCCTAGCCACTGTACCATTCGCTTCGCATGTAGGGCTGGAGAGGTGGCGCTGGAGTAGCTCTCGCTCGGAGGCTTGATAAGGAAGTGGCCCCAGGTAGGCAGGGGATCGTCCGCAGTGGCCGGATCATCACGGCGAACAAGTCCCGGCTCAATAAGCGTAGACTTGATGTTGAAGACGTCGGTTTCGTAGAGCATCGCCTCTATAAGCCCCTCGACTGCGTACTTGCTGGCGCAATATGGCCCCAGACCGGGAACACCGAGAGCGCCCGAGGTTGAGCTGAATATCAAGTATCGTCCTCCATTTTGGCGTCTGAAGTAGGGCAGAGTGGCCTGGATAATGTGGACAGTGCCCATGAAATTGGTCTCAAACTGATTTCGCAAATCATGTTCATCCTGATCCTCACACGCACCGATGACGCCGTACCCGGAGCAATTGGCGACAACATCAATGCGCCCAAATGACTCGAGGGCTTGCCCGACGGCGCTGTTAACGGACTGTCGTGACCTCACCTCGCACGCTGTCCGTAGACAATTCTCGTGTGGTGGCGGGGGCTCATGCGTCGATACCTCACCTGTGCGCCCAACGGACACGACGATATCGTCACGAGCAAGTGCGAACTTGACGAGTGAGCGGCCCATGTGTCCAGTACCACCAAAGACCTGTCACGAAGTCAGACTCTGATAACTTCAACCACTTGCAGTCGTGCCGGAAGAGCTGGAACGTACTATCCACACGAGCTGTCGCGTAGGCGCACCGGGCTGAGGGGGATCGCAGCTCGCCGGCAGCTCAAGTCTGGGCTTCCCAGCATCGCTTTGATCCTGTCCATCTCGGGCGTCCATGGTTCATCCAGAGAAGCGCATCAACATGATCGAGGTTCTGCCGTTGGTATACGGGGGACTTTGCTTCACTCCCGCTTGTGTTGAGTGGTGGGAGTGGGCTTTCCTGTGTTACAACAAGATGTGGGCGGGCGTGGCACGGTACGGTTACGACGTTAGTGTAGTGCGGCATACATAGTGCCGACTCTAACATCTCCTTCTGCTGAGCATATTGCCACCAAGACTTCCACTCATGTGAAGCCCGTACATTATCCTTGCTACTGATTGATCATAGAATGACATACAATGATTTGTTGTCACATTTCGCGATTGAAATGCTGTGTTCGCACACCTCGACCTCTTGGGGAGTGGTTTGTCACCTGGGTCAATCGAATGAATGTTAAACAACTATTGCTCGCTCCTGTTTTATGTAAGACTAACTTCCGCGTCCATAAATTCAGTTCAAGTACTGGTTGATGTATGCCTGGCGGTGCTCATTTTCATCCAAGTCCGTCGATCTGTTGAGTGGTGTCCACTTCGGCTCCTCCTTGAACAATCGCATTGCGTGTACGTACTGGTAAAGTCAGCTCGGAACTTCGTGTATGCATCGACTTAGACTTGACTTACGTTAGACTCATCGGTAGTGAAGCGGTGGTAAATGCCGGCTGGGAGAATGATCATGTCGTCCTTCTCGAGCTGGATCCTCACCCAGTCGTCGTCCTGACTCCGGACGTCAAAGTAACCCTGCCCGCCACGGATGTAACGGATCTCCTCATCCTCGTGAAGATGCTCATCAAAGAACATCTTCACCTTGTCCTCGTATACGTCGCCCATCTTTTCTGGCGACACAACGATCTCGTCACGGTTCTTGTATCCGCGCTCTTCAGCCACCTTGTTGACTCCATCAAGCTCTGGAAGACGGTAGTAAAGGACGCCAATCTTCTTGAGAGCTTCAGCATCGACGAGACGACCAGAGTCGTGGGCAAGACGCTGGTCACCCTGGATAGACAGAGATCAGTGAGAGCTTCCGGCGCAAGGAGCAGATTGATGACATACCGGCAAGTTGTCGTACATATAAGCCTTCATCTTGAAATGTGATCACAAAAGCTATAAGTCACAAGAATCGTCGCTGATTAATTCGATGAGAGCCGTGCTCGGATTGAGGTCAGATTCTGGCGATGAAACAAAGAAAGGGAAGTTGAATAAGCACGCGCTGCAACTGGCTCAGGTAAAAATGTCGCCTGTTGCCAAAGACACTATTCACCAACCGACATACCCACGGTGGAGGGGTTGACTGGTGCCGGCGGGGCATTTTTAGCGACCACGCATGGCGTCATTTCTACTGTCGTCAGCGCCAATCGCCTCTAAACTCTGACGGTTGCCGCTAATGATTTGCACGGCATCAAGTCCGTGTGTGCTTCCTACGCCGAACTCCGTAATCGTACGACGAAGATTCCTTCAGGGCACTGGATTTTTGTATTCAATCCTCGTGGGGGGTCACCTGGCAAGCGCGGCTGCAGCCGCACAACCTCGTCTTGTCAATGATCTATTCCGAACTCCTAGAATGCAATTTAACACGGGGAACAAGGCTCCCCGAAACATATGAAGTTTCCGACCTTTAACCAGAACGCCGCCGCAAGCCAACCAAAATAATGAGCATACTGATTGCATGATTCGACCCTGAAGGTCCCCTGGTATCGTGTGCTAGACGCCTCTCGCTTCCATGGAGCATTTGCCCTAGGCTTTTCCGGGAGAGAATCCGATATCGGGTCATTAAACCTCTGGAGCTCCAACCTCCCTCGCGCCGGCCACCAAGGCGTCATTGTCGATGGCTTCTTCTGTCTGGGCGGCTGGCCGGCCCTCGAAGATCATCCTCCACCAGAAGGGCGGATCAAGGGGTCGGGAACCGTTGTGCAGAGGAGGGTAGACATCCGTGAAGAAGTACCACACATGGCCAATTACCACGCCCATGATCTCGTCTCTCGGGATTGTTCCGTTCATGACCAAGCTGAAGCCCATAAGGACCCAGGGCAGGTACGGCGCAGTGAACACCAAGAGGCCAAGGAAACTCAGTCTCGTATCCGGATTCCGTCTGGACCAGATGTACACGAGTGTCGATGAGAGCGGCTGGCCGAGGAAAGGCATCGAGACGAGTGGAGACATGAGGATCAAGCAAGCCATGGAGTATAGTAGCAGCCAGGAGAAGTGGGCTGGCGATCGACCGGACGATTCTTCGAGAAGCCGTGAATAGCGCTGAAGGAAGTATACGTGGAATAGGAGGTCGAGAGAGAATGGTCCAAAGTAGAGGAATGTTGTCACCAAACGCCAGTACTGCGTGACATGTGTCAGCTCGGCGCTCTGCTCTTGCGTAAAGGGCCTCGTGATCTGCTTGGGACTGATTTGCAGCTCACAAGGCAGCGGGGTAGGGTGACTTACCTGTCTTTTGACGAATACAGCTCTGAAGCTGTAGAACAACTGAAATGGGGTGACAACTTGGCACTGAACGAGAGCGCTCGTCAACATGGTGGCGAGCGTCCACCATCTTGTGCATGTTGGCATTTGCCAGAACCAAGCCTCGAGAGGTATAGCACCTCCATCCATGACTTGATCCATGTTGCCCGGCTCTGATGTGTGCGACGATTGTGCACTCTTGCTGCCTCGTTCGCAATGTTCTTGGGTTGTGTGAATAGGTGGGTGTCGTTCGCGCGTGTGAGGTTGGCGTTTGTCGGCTAGCTAAGCGATGCTGTAATTGAAGAAAACAAATACAATAACGCTGCCCAAGAGATTTGCAAGAGAATGAAAGAAATTACTGCTCAGGATGGATGGAAAGCCGATAGCATTGCAGCGAATCAAGCTGGACAAGCAACTGTGTCAGTTACAACGTTGGTGTTCGGAAGAGGTGGCCTCCACAGCCGGGCGGGAAAGCTGAGAGCGCCCGCGCCACTAAGACCTTTTGAGGGTGCGGCATCACCCCAGAAGCTCAAGATGCCGGCTCTTTACGGGCATAACGATCGCACCCGGCAAGTCATCGTTCACCTCAGCAGGGCTTTGAATGTATGTAATTCTGTTACAGAACATTCGCGCAAAGTTAAAACAAGCCCTAGACAAAGACATCGCATGCCATATTCTCCTCATGAAACTACCTCCGTTGGCCAGACGGTTCAAAGCTGCATATTTCGAGCCCGCTAGTACTAACAAGGCGACATGAGACCCAGAATGGTTAGGTGGCTGTGGCTGGGATTGTGGCTTGTAAGGGCTCTCAGTGCGTGAAGTACAAAAAACGCGGGGCTGGGAACGGTGGACGCGTTCAGGTAAATGGAAGGAGCGCCCGTCCCCTGTCGCGACGCACCTGCCCTGGTAAACTTCACATTGTGCACCTCAAAGACTTCAAAGTCACGACATTCGCTCATTTTCCTTCACGATTCAACAATCACCTTTAAGGCATACGCAGTTTACAGTATCCGCTTTCGACAAACCGATTATCGCTCTCCTGCCACGTGCTGCCCCCTGCTAAGAATCGCGCATAAAGACGGCAGCGCACGTCTGTCGAATAACGAAGCTTCTTCCGCGTACCACGCGCACTCCCTACAGCCGAACCGCGCGTGACGGTACAAAACAACCTCACTGCCATGGCACCAAAAACCGCCTCTGCTAAGAAGAAGTGGCGCCCGGGGAAAACTCTTGCGACACGCCCTCCGCCAAATTATAAACCCAGACCTGGCGACATTCAGTGTAAGTTTTGCTGTCATCAAACTTTCCGAGCCTGTACTGACTTCTCGAACAGCTGGTGACCCTGTATATGTTGCGCCGAAGCGGCGGTACAAGCCCGGCACTGTTGCGTTGCGCGAGATCCGCAGATATCAAAATAGCACAAAACTATTGATGTTGAAGCTCCCGTTCGCCCGTCTTGTAAGTCGACTCCAGTGCCAGATGCGTTCGCCCATTCACTCATACTGGTGCATTTAGGTCCGCGAGATTGGTATGGACTTCCGACCACAGGGCTCCGAATTCAGATGGCAAAGTCAAGCCATTCAAGCGTTACAAGAAGCAGCAGAAGCATACATGGTCTACCTATTCGAGGACGCCAACCTGTGTGCAATTCACGCCAAGCGAGTCACCATCATGCAAAAGGACATTCAATTGGCAAGACGGATCCGCGGTATCTGGGGAGGCCTTGGTTGAGGCGCGAGCCTCTTTCGACAGCCGTTTTCTTGCGTTCTTTGTTTGATATGGCGGACTATTCACTGTTTTGATGGCGTTTGTTGGAATCCGAGTGACACGGACGGGTGGCGAGGCAGGGGCATCACTACTTCACCCCTTGGAAGGTGTTTATATATGGGCAGCGACCGGCGTTTCGCGCGTGATACCAGATGGCAATGTTACAATTATGGAAGGAGAGAATCAACAAAAGAATCGTTCAGGCGGCCGACGTTTCGGTAACTGCTTCGCTCATGGAGTTTGTATGTTTGTCGTGAAAGGTGGCACCCGTCAGAATGAACCTATGCCTAGAGCCATGGAACTGCCTTCCGGATACACGTGCTGCGGGCTTGAATTTTGGAACGCTCGAGGGAGCTTCGTCGACGTCTCTGAGGAATCTCAAGATACTCCTTGAACTTCGCCCACACAAGGAGACCACGGTATTCTCCGCAGAAAGAACTTCGACCCACAGAACTCTGATACAACTAGCGACGACTTCTTTGTCAACCCGGACATGTTGCTTAATCCTTTTAGCACTCTGCAGCTGGACGTCGGCTGGGAGAAGGCATTTCCAATTGTGGTTCATTGAGCGCAGCTAAAACCCTTCGATGCCAGAGATGCCACGTCGGGCATTGGTGACTTCACCCAAGCGCCAGGAAATGAGTTCGACGGGAAGTCCTACGACACTAGGCCTCTACCGAGAGAACGACTCCAGAGAACGACTCAACCTCCAGCTCAAACGAGCATACTCCTGCTTTCGCCTTGGCGATCTTAGCAACAGCTGCCCTCGCCTCATCGCACATATTGGCAGGTCCACATACAACGACACCAATCTTCTGCCATCCGACGGCAGCCTCCTCTTGCAATAGGTCAGGAATGACCAGTCTACGTCCCATGACGACCCCTCCTCTTGGGCGAATTCCAGGGCAAGGAATAGACTATCCACGAAATTCGGGTCGCTATCCTTGGCGCTATAGAAGAGCTTGGTGTTCCGGTGATGTTGCAGCCAGGCGAGAAGTCCAGTAATGCCAATGCCACCACCGATCAAGAGTACACGATCGCAGTCAAGAATCGATCTGGTCGCACCACCTGGGTAGGGGCCATCCACTAATGTCAGTAGTCGATTGCAGTCTGTGATAAGAGAAGTGAAACCGCTGGACTTTCGAATGAACAGGGCCACGCCTGCACCAGACCAGATTCCATTTGTAGGTGGATGGCTACCACTTTCCTCGATCAAACTGTCTGCGATCACGTTCTTTGAATGGTCAATACTACTGAGGCTATCGTGACTGCTACGTACCGGCTTTGCGAACAGCATGGTTGGCACCACAGAGAAAGGATGGCACTCAAGAGCTCG
>WNLN01000532.1:0-12359 GCA_021347865.1 Sarocladiaceae sp. CBMAI 1973
AGTCTTCTGACACTATCGACAATGTCAAGTCCAAGATCCAGGACAAGGAGGGTATCCCCCCGGATCAACAGCGCCTGATCTTCGCCGGCAAGCAGCTTGAGGATGGCCGCACTCTCTCCGACTACAACATCCAGAAGGTGCGTGGGAATGGTGACGGATGAGCCAGTGGCATTCAGTGACCACTGGAGGAACGACGGAATGGAATACTGACGATTATAACAGGAGTCTACCCTCCACCTGGTCCTCCGTCTCCGTGGTGGTATCATCGAGCCCTCTCTTAAGGCCCTCGCCTCCAAGTTCAACTGCGACAAGATGATCTGCCGCAAGTGCTACGTGCGTACACCCCGGACAGCAACCAACGAAGGGAATCGATGACGGAATACTGACCCGAACAACAGGCTCGTCTCCCCCCGCGTGCCACCAACTGCCGTAAGCGCAAGTGCGGTCACACCAACCAGCTCCGTCCCAAGAAGAAGCTCAAATAGATGTTACGCTCCTGGGTTCTCTCATCACAGTCACATGGAAAGCGGCGTCTGGGTTTTCTGGCATTCTTCGCGTGCGGAAGGTGGAAGGAGGGGAAGGTGGGGATGTTCTTCATGTGGCTGGCATCTTCCCTTTCGAGTTTTACCCCACGAAGGCAGGCTGTACGTTTCCCACGATGGAATCATGACGGCTTAGGTAGTGCAATGTGAGCAGTGCCGATTCAGATGAAAGTGTGGACATGACATGTGAATGTGACCGTGACGGAGCAAGTCGAAGATGATATGCTGTAAGACGAGATAAAGGCAGTTTCCCAGCTCGAAACCGAGGAATCGCCGATGACATTGCAAGTAGGTGAGTGTGGCCGTAGCTGGCTGGGGATGAAGCACTCCCTCCGTTGGCGTGCAAGAAGTAGAATCCCGTTTTGGCTCATTCCAGCTTGCACATGCTCCTATGCTATTTCACTTGCTATTTCACTTGCTATTTCACTTGCTATTTCACTTGCTATTTCACTTGCTATTTCACTTGCTATTTCACTTGCTATTTCACTTGCTATTTCACTTGCTATTTCACTTGCTATTTCACTTGCTATTTTATTTTGTATTTTATTTGCTATCTACCACATAGTTTTGACCATATCGTAGCTGGACTGTTGACCGCGGTGTAATTCTGATGGTTGTGGCGGCGAAACATCGGGTCATCCCCACAGCTCTCCCAATCGGGCTACGTCGCATTACGACCACTTTGGCCAAGCTGTCGTGTCGACTCGACCTTGAAAGTCCACGACTTCACCTACCCAAGCAATTCTGCCATCAACGTCACGAATCAAGTGCTCTCGGATCAAGGCATTTGAATATCCCCAAAGGCTTTATCACACAGCGATTGCATCATGTCAGGCTCAGGCTACGATGCTGTAGTCGATGTCGACGACGAGGTAAGTCAGGGGTCTTCCCAAGTATGGTTCTAAGTCGACCTTACTTGTGATGCGCATCATGTTCTTGAGCTTTGATTGACTCGAGATTCTCAGGGCGACCTCGGCCACACCGATCTCCAGGAAGACCTCGAATTTCATACCTCAACATTCACCGACCCTCACAGCAGTCGCTCGAAGTCCGCTCCCTCCTCAGGACTCCCACCCCCAGCGACCTCTTCGTCAGCTAACCACAACGACGGATCAAAGCGCTTCCTCTGGTCCATCTCCTTCTACGCGCAATTCTTTGACGTCGATACTTCAGCTGTTCTGTCGCGTTGCTGGGCTGCGCTCTACCCGCGCGCAAACTTCCTCGATGTCCTGGAGGGGAACCCGGATTTATACGGTCCATTCTGGATTGCAACTACGGTGGTCTTGATCCTGTTCTTGGGTGGCACTATCAGCCAGTCGTTGAGCCAGGATGGGTCTGCGCCGTTCGCGTATGATTTCCGTCTGCTAAGTGGTGAGCACAATCTCCCGAGTTCTTTCCTGTAAACGCAGAATCGCATTGACTAACCACCACCGTCATAGGTGCCGCTGGCCTCGTCTACGGCTACACTCTTTTCATTCCTATCGCTCTCTTCCTCGCCCTCCGCTACTTCGGCAGCGAATCTGCCATGCTCCTCGAATGCTGGGCACTCTACGGATACGCCAACCTTATCTGGATCCCAGTCGCCTGCATTTCTTGGTCTCCTCTTGAGATCCTGAACTGGGTCTTCGTCGCTGTCGGTTTCGGCATGTCCGTTTCCTTCCTCCTAAGGAATCTTTACCCAGTCCTCAGCGCCACCGATCGCCAAGTCAGCAAGGTACTGCTGATTGTAGTGGTGTGCTTGCACGCCGGACTTGCTCTGACGATCAAGTTCTTGTTCTTCGCACATAACAGCCCGGTGGCGAGCACCCCAGATGGCGGTGACAAGGGAGGCGATGACAAGAGCGGCTCCAAGATGATGTTCTTCTGAAGTGCGTCTCTTCGTTATGTAAGAAGCGTGGAAGGACTTTGAGGATTGAAGAACACCATATGTGAGGAGTTGCTGGGACAGAAATAGCATAGACTGAGCGTATCATGCTGGGCAGCGATTAGCTCATACCGGCCTTGAGCCGTTGAATGATAGTGTACAACATCACTGCAGCTTTTCAAACTGATCTTCAGCTTGACATCGTACACACAAAGCTCTCGGTAGCATTAATAATCATCTCAATCCTGCATCACCCCATGTTTCCTGTCTACCTTCTCAACCGGACCTGCACCCTTCTCCCAATCCAACCAACTCCCGTAGTAAACTCCAACCTTATCCCAGCCAGCATGCTTCGCCAGTCCCGCCGCTGTCTTGGCCCTGATCCCAGCCTTGCAGTAGAATATGAGCTCCTTGTCCTTGGCTGGGCGGTCGAAGCCATACATGTCGGCAAAGTCTTCGGCGGAGATGTGGAAGGATTGGATGGCGGTTGTTATCGGCACGTTGATGGCGCCGGGAATCCTGCCGGTTTCGTGGAGTTCACGGGGTTCTCGAACGTCTGCACAAAGCATTAATGGTCGTCCTTGGCTAGATGGGGCGGTTCGAAGGATATGCTGCTTACCAACGAGGACGATGTCCTTGTTCTGTGTCTCTGCCTGCGTCTTGACCATATCAAAGTCCCACTCCGTACTCCCTGGAATCGCATCCGGATCGTTCTTGACCGAGTACCATCTTGAAGAAGGCACTCTCGTAGCTGCGAGTGTACATGATGCAGGAGCTGCGGGCCGGAGAGAAGTCCATCTCGTCTCGGTGCGACATAAGGTGGACAATGGTGATGCGTTCGACGCGCGCAGGAAGCTCCTTGCCACGCCGACTGTTGATCTCCTCGCTGCCATCCTTTCCCCTCAGCTTATGTTTTTGCGCCTGCGTGCAATGGTGTTCGCTTCGTTGAGGCTTTGCGCGCCGATGGAATGTCGTTGTTCTGGACGTTCCTCTCCGACTTCGGTCTCGACGATGGCAAATGGTGGAAACAACCAATCAGGTTTGAGAAGAGTATTTTCGAGATTTCGAATTACCTATGTCGCTGACGGCCAATTGGAGACTTTGCTTAGATGCTTCCAGATAGTCGGATGAGGAGCCGGATGTTTCCTGGGATGGCGTGCATTGGGAGAAGCGTCGGTAGCGGCGCTAGTCGGGCCCTTCGTCACCACCGGCTTCTGGTTGGCTGGACTTATCCATGGAAGCACCCTAGGCTTCTACTGCCCTCACTCCAAGCCAACCACGGTCACATCTACACGGTTCCATCCCGAAATGTCAGCATCAACGGAGGCAATCTCAGTGAAGCGCAACTCAATAGAAATATATGTCCGAATGGAGCTTGGCCTCCCCCCTTGCGTGCATAATCCCGTAGGAAGGCTCGTGATATAAGCTCACTCATTCCCGTCGTTGCATGCCTTCCCAAGCCCTCTCAACACCGTCCCTTTTTTTCAAGTCTGCGCTCACATCAGATCACGGCTTTATTCTCTTCCATCTAATGATGAATTATTTCATTGCTAACAATGCCTCGAGACCCCACGGGTCTTCTCGTCTATACGCCCACCACTCCCACTGCGCCTCCAGTGACCGCTCGCGATCCCGCAGCCATTGGCAGGATGCCAAATATTTACAGAAAGAAGTATTACAATTATGTATCGGATCCGAAGCCTCGACAGCAGTTCTTCCCGCCCTTCCCAGAACAGCTCGCTAGAAAGCCGGCCTCGGTTTTCCCGGCGCAGAAGGGTCAGATGTGTGATGGTCATTACACACATGCTGTCTGCAAGATTCAGGACATGCATTCAGAGGGTCGCAGAAAGATGCGTGTGGCCCTTCCTTTGCGTTGCATCAAACATCGCTCCTCATTTGCGCTCAGTGAAGGTGAGTGGGCAATCGTCCTGCGAGGGGAGCCGTCAGCACACAGATGAACGATCTCTCGAGTCAGGCTTATAAACATACCTTGGGGAAAATAGTGGCAAAGACCTTGATCTCCTCAGAAATAGGGGTGGGGTGGTGCACCCAGTCAAGCTCGATTGCAGCCTTTCCGATCATCAGAGCCAGGTTGAGCTGTGCGTACTGCTGGCCAAGGCAGTAGTGAGGGCCAGTGCCGAAGACCAGGTAGTTCTTGGCGCCCTTCTCCTCAGCGTCACCAGAGTAGTAACGCTCGGGATCGAAGTAGTCCGGGTTCTCGTACACATCGGGATCGCGTAGGGCGGGATAAGTGCTGGGAATCAACATGGAGCCTGGTACCAAAGGTTAGTCTCATTCCTCTCATCAAGACAGAGTCAAGTGCTTTAGCTGAACATACCCTTGGGAACAGTGTACTCGGGAGTGATCGGGAAAGGCTTCTTGACGACGTACGGGACCATGAGCACGGGAGGGCGGTAGCGGAGCAGCTCGCGGACGACAGCACGGGTGTAAGTCATCGACTCGAGCTGGTCCATGTTCAGCTCGGCCTTGACGTTGCCCCCGCGAACCTTGAGGTTCTCCTCGCGAACGCGGTCAAGAACATCGGGACGTTGTGCCATGATCTGGAAGAGCCAAGTACCTGCGCTGCTGGTAGCGTCCTGGGAAGCGAAAAGGAACGTGAAGACGGTCTGGGCGATCTCGTAGTCGTTGAACATGCGAAGAAGAGGCTGGGGCTTCTCAATCTCCTCGGGGTTGCCCTTCTCCTCAGCCTCGCGCCAGCGGTCGGAGTTGATCATTTGGATGATCCAGGCGTCCATGATGCAGTTGGGCTCACCACCAGCGGCCATCTTGACCTTGCTCTTGGCAGCAGCCTTGCTGAATTCGGCGAGGACAACGTCGGCAGCCTTCTTGCCGTACCAGGCTTTGCTGAAGGGGATGATGATGGGGAAGTTGACGAGCTCGAGAGCGGCGGTGATGAGGTAGTAGTCGTTGGCGATCTTGATGACGGCCTCATCCGACATGTAGTGGCCGGTGAAGGTGCGGAGGGAAACGGCGCACATGAGCTCACGGAACTCGGGCATGAAAGGAACAGGCTTGTTGTCATTGTCCTTTGTGACCTGGACGAAGCGCTTGAAGTAACGATCGTACACCTCGTGCTGACCGGGAAGGTACATCTCGAGGGCGCGGCGGGTGAAGAGGCCATTGAGACCCTTGCGGAAGTCGACGTGGGCCTTGCCATCGAGGAAGACCCAGTTGTCGTGTCCCAGAAGCTTGGGGGCGACGTCGACGACTGTCGGCTTGACGTAGCCGGGAGAGTTGAAGACTTTGCGAGCCATATCACGGGTGGAGGCAATAACGACGAACCTGTTGGGTGAGACAAGTGTCTCGGTCAGCCCCAATGTCGCGTGTCCAAGTGTTCTGGGCATAAGGACGCCACAGAAAGGAGGTGTATTTCTTACTTGTGGAAAACGGAAACGCAGCTCAGAGGACCGCTGAGCCACTTGCCATGGTACTCCTCAAACTTGGGGTCGACAGACTGGAGGAAAGGGCCCATGAAAGGGAACTTCCACGAGGGGCCGACAATGCTTCCCTTGTTCTTGATGTAGCTGACTGTGGAAGAGAGGTGAAGTCAGCGCATGGTATCGCAAACGGAACTGCTGGATTTTTCTGAAAATGGAACATACCCTGATCATAGATGACACACATGACGAAGAGTGTCAACAAGATCTGCCAGATGCTGGCGTTGGTGACAACATCGACGAGGTTCTCGATCTGCTGGGGCAGGTCGATGCCGGCGATCTTGGTTGAGCCGGCGAGCATGGAGGTGAAGCCTTGAGAGGCATTGGCACTGACGGCGGCGGCGTCCATGGTGAGCGAATAGATGGCTGTTGCGCACCGAGGGAAGTCGTCGAAAGAGTGTGAGGTCGAAGAGGATCGTGTGTCTCCTGGAGAGGAGAGGAAAACAAGTAGGGGAGCCGCGCCCAGGAGGAAGGAAGCGGCGGATGAGGAAAAAATGAAGTGGGGAACGGGAAGAGGCCCCTGCCTGAGAAAGAGGGTGCAATTACAACACAACACCACTGATGGTGCAAGCCGCTTGTACGACTACTCGGTAAGTTGTTACCTATTATTCCTCCTTTCCTACGAGTGTCGTTGGGCGTTTCCTGACAAGGCTATTGACTTTGGGCGATGTGGTCATGGTTCTGAGTAGTCTATATACTGGGGTGCTGATCACCGTCGTAGGCAAGCACGGGTTGCGATACTGTGAAGAGCTTCACGTCTCCCCAGCGCTGGTCGTGGCACCAACACAGAGCATTGCTGCTGACATAGCAACTAGCCTTCTCACTGACATATGGACAGAGTCTCGTCACCGACAACATCCGTCCTGTCCCCTTCGGCGCAAAAGTCCAGCGACAGAGGAAGACCCTTTACAGAAAAAAGCCACCACCACCCACTAAGAGAATAAGGCCAACGGCCCAGCGAACCCACGCCATGCACACCAACGCTTCAACTTGGTCCGATCCAATCTCTGGCACAATCCGGACACTAAACCCCAATGAGTAAAGCCACCATCACGAAGCGAATGACCATCATTGGTTCATCACCACTTTGTGCGTCAACTACGGAAGCAGGTCACACTCTTGGGACGCATTTCGTTGCGGAGACTAAACCGCTTTCTGTCGAGAACCCCAATGCTCGGGCGCGACACAGGCCTTGTACCTCGTTTTCGGTCAGTGGTACCGGTATTCCCGCGAGGATGGATTTCTCAACACCGTCGGGAATGTTTTCAGGGAGTTCACCGTCTGACGCGGGGTCTCGGACGTTACTCGTGGACCGGTCATCGCATGTTCTCGCCGTCGGACGTTGTGCTGCTGAATTCGACCAGCAGAGCAGCGGCACAGAACGAAGGAATCAAGGGTCTCTCATTTCCCGACTCTTGTCCTACGGAAATGGACCCTTGGCAAGATCGGCGCAATCTCAGCCAGCATGCATCACTCCGACGAAATAATGTTCCTCAGAAGTTGAGAAGAGACCGGTGACAATTGCTTAGGAGCCGTGAATAGCAACAGAGAGGCAGACGATCAAACTCACCGACATTCCTTGCGACTTCGCGAGTCGATTTAGGCGGAAAACAGACTTGTCAGTTGCACCAACATCCACCCATCATCACTTTGCGCTGGTCACTTCATTGGTCAATCTCATGGCGCTATGCCCCTGATCGTCTCTTGGTCCTCCCCCACCGCCCACACCAAAAAGAATACGAATACGGCCACTCGCGTTGTTGTTACTGACGATAATCCCCGTGCGAGCCTACCCTGTACGCACGATTGTGTTGTTTCGATGGTACAAGCCATTGAATTGCCTACTGGTGGGCTACAAATGTTGTAAGTGCAAGTATTAATCGATGAAGCTCAAGCATGACATACTTTAGCACAAAGTGTTGTATATGCCTCAAAATATGGTTGTGTTGTTCTCGAAGTCTGTCTTATCCCGCTTGCACATGCTGTCGGATTCAGAACACAGGCCTACAGGCAACTGGGCCTTGAACAAACAAACAGCTTTTCATGTCGGTATTCGAATTACGCGAATACATCAGGCGGCTAAATAGACGCCTTAAATTATGTAACCTGATACGCTATGATACCACCACTTCCCCT
Source organism: Sarocladiaceae sp. CBMAI 1973 (assembly GCA_021347865.1). Lineage (NCBI taxonomy): Eukaryota > Fungi > Ascomycota > Sordariomycetes > Hypocreales > Sarocladiaceae > Sarocladiaceae sp. CBMAI 1973. Next base: position 8,001 of record WNLN01000532.1, read on the forward strand.
TATCAACTCTTGTCCTTACCACATGCTCACGAGTGCCTCTCCGACTGTCGATGACCAACAGCTGTGGTGGTACTCAACCTTCAGCTGTTTCAGTCTCTCCATGAGGAGGATCCGGATAGTGGAAGGCAGCCACTGCAATGGCAATATATAGAACCACAAGCAGAATGCCCTCAAGGTAGTTGCTCTTCTGATCCTGCAAGAACCGACCAACGGTGAGAATGGCCAAGATAAGCATGACGAGATTAAAGACGTCGAAGTTGAGGTCCAATGTAGAGCCCATGCCCCAAGAGACAATGACTGCCAGCGGACCGTTGAAGAGTGCCGTTTGCAGTGTCGCGCCCAAGACATGAGACAGGGCAAAGTTCATCTGATTGTCCCACGCCTCATCTATTGCCGTGAGATGCTCAGCAAACTTCTCGACCAGCGGAACGAGAATGAGACCCATGAAGGAATCTGACACGGCGGATTCTTCGATGATGTACTCGATTTGGAGAACCAGAGTGATCGCGATCAAAGTGACCAGCGCAATACCAATGGCCAAACCGATGACGGCCTCGATCAAAGTCAGCTTATCCTTGGCTCGATCCTTATGACCATCTCTGTCACGAGCTTCGTCCTCTTCGTAGCTATGCGTGTAAATGCCGTGGTGAGTCCGCGCCTGGAAGAAGACGTAGATAGCGTAAGAGATGATCAGCATGATGGAGATGACGCGCGAGATGTTCAGGGTCTTGATCTCGAGCTGCTCGGCGCCGGGCGAGATTGAAGATGCAGATAGACCTCGTTCGAAGGCGGTAGGTACGGCAAGCACAACACCACTGTGGCTGTCAGTGACTCCAAGACGCTCAAAAAGGTCAAGAGAAAACGTACGCCGTCAGGAGGAGACCACTACCGGCTTCGGTAATGGCCTCGTTGAAAGTCTGTTGATCATGCAACAAACCACCCGCAAAGAAGCATAGGCCAAGACAAAGCAACATGGTGGCAAGAATGGATCCCAGGATAGCAGCTTTGATGACCTCGAACATGTCCTTTTGCAGAAGAACCATGAAGAGAACAATCTCGACGATCGATCCGAACCTGAACTGTTAGTTCTAGTCTGACCGTCGAAGAGATATCTAAAAGGAGGTCTTACGTGATTTCTGCCAGCACTCCAGCAACATGTGGAAATTTGCGAGCGAGTTCTTGACCTGCGAAACCAACTAGATTGGCGCAGGGGACCATTGCGATGTAAGCCAGACTGAAGATGAGGACGTGCTTCTCGGGAAGTGCATCTGCAGTGGCACAACTAATTAGTATGCGCTCCTTGCCATAGTGTAGCTATCAAGCTTACATCTGACAGCCAATGCTGCTGGAACCACAGGCCACAACACATTGCACACCAGACTTGCTCTGCTAGCCGACCTGAAAGAGATCCTCAAGAATTTCCATGGATGGAAACCTCGCCTACCACTCTCACCAGCTGGCTGTATCATGCCTCTCGACTCCTTGGCACTGGTGCCACGCCGGCGTTTGTACTGGCTGAATGTTGCAGGCGCAGGAAGAGCGGTGCCGTTGTGTTGGTGACTGTGACGAGGCGATCGATCCTCCATTGGAATAGAATCGCGGGAGCGTTGACGAGATGCGCGACGAGATCGAGAAGAGGACATGGTCGCGATGGAATCAGGTGATGCCCCTGAAGTCGAGAATGGTCAAAGGAGACAGTCGAAGCAGATACAGAATGACGCCTCTATGATCCGTTGGAGGCCAAGCCAGGTGTGTCAGATCGAGATTGATAGAGAAGGAGAGAGCGGCCAGTGAAGCTCATGCCATATACAGTGGGCTCGTGTAGTGACAAAGAAAGTCCCAATTCAAGAGCATTCAAATTGTGACCGAAGCCGTTATGGAAGTAAAAGAACAAGAGAGAGGACTAAATGCCAAGAACACACGATTAAGTATCAGACCCCCGATCCAATCTTCCCTTAGCACAAGCTCACACCGCCTGCATGAAACACCATCACCGCCAGCGCAGACGACAGCTCGTCCCTCCCTTCAATTGGGCCTAAAGCCACCCTTGAGCAACCAGCGCCCAGCCACACCGACCCTGTTCTCCCAATCACAGCTCTTCAGCGAGCAAACAAGCGTAGCTGATAGTTCTACGGGCGATGGTTTGAAACAGGGATAGAAGTCTCACTAGCGCGTCGTGCGCGCGTCACTTACTCGACTCTCGGTAGCGAGCAGACAACGAATACTGCTGTATCTCGTCATTATGCATGTCTAGGTCGGTGTTGGTGCCCTGCTTGTGGTAAGATCGCACCTCATCTCAGTGGCCGGGGTCGACTTACAGGGGGGGTTCCACAGCGATGACGTGCCAAGATGCGGGTTTCGCGCAGCGGCCCGGGCTGGGGATTGCCTTGGCAGCGATACTCTGTATTTCCCAATTGCCAATCAATCCACCAGGCAAGCATGTTGCAAAAGCTTAAGGTAAAAAATGATGCTTGTGCTTTGAGTTATGTCTATGATTAAATATACAACAACAAGTGAATGTTTCCTATGCAAATAATATTACTCAAACCTTCAGGAGCCCGTCCTACCTCGGTAAACCATCAAAGGGCTCGAAGCCCCCCATCATTCCGCTTTCCTCCCCTTCCTCCTCTTTCACCTCCACAACGTTCCTCCTCATCGGGACCTCCTCCGCGAGGATCACCGTCTCGATACCGATGGGACTATAGTCCTCAGGACCCATCGGGAGAGCTTCCACCTCAATTTCCAAATTGAGCAAGCTTCTGAGGACTACCCCTGCACCGGCCTTGCTCATGACTTCATTCATGTGCTTGCACTGCTCGCTAGCCACACATTCCACACAACCTCGTACGCACCAGCAGCCTTCTACACGCCTGAGCGCATCTCGCAGTAAAGCTTCAACGTGTTCAAACGCTTTGGTACTGATGCCTGATCCTGCCGCGCCGCCCTTCGCGTCGTAGAATGTCAGTCGTGCTGGTCGCTTCCGCTGAGACTCACTTTTGGCGAACTCTTTCAACGCCACTTTGCACTCTGTACGTACGTCGCCGGGCATACTGATAACAAATGTTGGCAGCAGGCTCATCATTGCGTGCTCTGCCGCATGAATCGACGCGGCCACATTGATACGCCTCTCTTGCAGTATTTCCAGCCCAGACTTCGGTACATCCAGCCACATGCCCTTGCTATAGCGGATGACAGGAGGGTTGTCTACATGCACTGCGTCGAGAACTCGGTTCTTCTTGTCCACTTTGAAGAATCCAAATACATTTTGTTGGATCTTGATCGATCCGTGGAACGCTCTTGACAAAGATCCGGAGATCCGCCTGATGGCCTCAGTCTCGGTCGGATCGATGTCTGTGAAGTCGCGCTGTGTGGTGGTCCAATCCACCTTCACCTTCTCGACCTTGGCGATGTGCTTGTCAGGCAGGAAATCTCGCACCAAATATGTGTTGCCCTGGTGAAGGAAGATGGCGCCATCGTAAATCGTAAAGGATGCTCGGGAAGCCTCAAGCTCTTCGAGCACCACGTTCCGTCCGTGTGTAATATCAATAATGGCAAAGTGCTCATCCTCTGTGTCACGAATTGCGACATAGCGTGCGGGCATTGGCCTAAACCGGTCGTGGCAGTGGAAGTACCCCATCTCATCTTTGACCAACCTCTCCTCACATATTGTTGGAATATCTTTTCCGAAGTACTGGGCATCTTGCTCAGGCCGAATTGGCATTTCGTATGCCGCGCACTGGATATGGCCTTCCCTTACCAACATATTCTCCAGGTCGACTTGCAATGCGCAATTCGGCTTGGTGAACAGCTCATCCGGATTCTGCATGTAGTGCTGGTCTGTAGGGAACGAATCTCCCACAAGCACCGACAAGGAGTCCTTATTACGCCGTCCAGCACGGCCACTTTGTTGTCTGAGGTTGGCAATGGTGTACGGGAAGCCCCATGTCATTACGCAGTCCAGACTGCCGATATCGATCCCCAACTCCAGGGCAGTGGTAGCCACGATGCCCAAAAGCTTTCCTTCGAACATCTCGTTCTCGATTCTTCGCCGATCCTGTGGCGTGTAGCCTCCACGATACGCCATCACCAGGTTCTTGCATTCAGGTCGGCCCAGCGACTCAAGCTCCTGTTTGATAGCATTTACCAATTTCTCACATTGGTGTCGTACCCTGGTGAACGCGATGATCCGCGCGCCTCTCAGTAACAAGGCACAGAACAGCCGAGCACACTCGAACTTGGCGTTTCCCCGTCCACTGGCTGGATCTCCAGGATCTTTGTAGGGAGTGTTCCAGCACAAAAACTCTTTGCGACCAGATGGCGACCCGTCGAAAATCGATCAGGCGAACGTTTTCCACGCCG
>WNLN01000533.1:0-12200 GCA_021347865.1 Sarocladiaceae sp. CBMAI 1973
CTATTGATACTATGACTACTATTGATAACTAATCAGCTTATTAGACTTAGAAAGAACTAATCAACTAGTTTAGTATTAACTTACTAAAGAAATACGTAATAGTTAATACAGTAATTAATTAGTACATTAATTACTACAATCGATTAGTACATTAATTACTACAATTGATTAGTACAATTAATTATTAGTAATCAATTACTATATTAGTAAGGATTGTAGTATGTGATTTTTATAATCAATATAGTATTAAATTAGTGATACTTAATATAGTATTAATTGTAGTGTAGCTGTTCAATAATCAATGCAATTAATTACTACATTAATTACTACATTAATTACTACATTAATTACTACATTAGTAATTAATTTCCAACCCTGCCTACGCTATGCAGTTGACTACAATCAGGTGATTAAGTACATTAGTTAGTGTAATTCATTAATTACTACTAGTAATAAAAAATCGTAATTAACTGCTAATAAGTAGCACATTAATAAGAAGTATGGTATGGGATCTTGATAAGTAATGCAGTATTGAGTTAGAAAGAAGGAGAATAGTAAGGATTAAAGCACGTTGTTTGAACAATTGACATAACTAACTCCCATATTACTCACTAATTCTCAAGCCTGCTTTGTACTACGCAGGGCTGTGATGTGAATCAGTTATTTTACTGCTGTAGTTAACTGACTACTAACTACAGTGTACTTAACTGACTACTAACTACAGTGTACTTAACTGACTACTAACTACAGTGTACTTAACTGACTACTAACTACAGTGTACTTAACTGACTACTGACTACAGTGTACTTAATGTAGTTAACTGATTCATGTAGTTACAGTTTACTTAGTAAATTCATTAACTACATGAATCAGTAAACTACACTAACTACACTGTAGTAACTTAGAGTTACTACAATCACAGGCCTGGTACTACGTATCAATTTTCCAATCCTAGTTTATAATACTTTTGCAATTGCGCATTTAATTGACAACTACATTCACTACGTAGCTGCAAGGTATTTAGTGGCTGAATTGACTACTCACTCGATAAGCAGCTACATTTACATGAGTTAGGTAGTAACATTGTAGCACGGTTGGGAAACAATTTGTAGTATTCCCAATTACTGAGTTACTATAATGATTAATATAGTATCTAGTAATTAAGTGCCATGTTAGTAGGAGCGCAGTGTGAAGTACTATTAGACTAATAGTATTAGTTAATTAAAATATAAGGAAAGCGAAGGTTGTGGACTTGGTCCACTTTCTGTATCCATACTGAAAAATTGCCCTGGAGTCTAGATGCTATACTATACGCACTGGCTTGCTCAATAATATATTGTTACAGCAGCAGTCTACTCGCCTTTAGAGGCAAGCGATATTTCCTTTTCTGTTGTAGTAAAGTACCCCGTTGTTTTCTGCTACTTCATTTGCTAGTTCAAAAGTTTGGTAACGTAATCATTATAGAATGCTGCCGACGACATATTACCCGGGACCCTATCTGCTTCGCAACCCTACCCTGCATTGATTGTGACCCTGTGCCGCGTCTGCACTATGGATCCAATGCTAAATCACGTTGAGCAGCTTGTACTGGTCTTAGCAGCGCTGGGATCCTAAAATGCTACATCGATACATTCATCAAGGATATGTATACATCTCCTGTTGAACATCATTGCGCTGTTTGACATCATTGTGTGCAGTCACGTGAATCAGTCACGTGGAAGTGTCAACTGCAGGAAATTGCACCTTCCACCCGAGCATACTGCAACCAGAACCCATGTCAACACGCGTGAGACTAGAGGCGTGATAGATGACCTGGACCTGTTCCAAGTAGTGTTCAATTGCAGCGACCACAACGTTGGACATGGCAAGTATAGCGCCATACATGAGAATCAGATGCTGTAGTGGTCGTAAGTCAAAGCTGCTTACATGGCAATCATTTTGATCACGCACCCAGATGGACGAATGCACGTGACCTTGCACGCGCACCTAGGCGCGCGCCTACGGGGCTCCTTACAGACACCGATTGATGACTCAGCGAACTTCATACAGGCTGTTCCTATCACAATTGAGTCAGTTCATTGATTCGTCCAAAACTACACCTCTGTTTTTTCGGGTGGAAGATGTTATTAGCCAGAGCTGCGCGTCAGTGTCCCGTGAGGACTGGATACGGCGGACTGTTACACTCTGCCAGAACGTACTCTCAGGCTACAGCTGTTCGGCCACTGGCATACGACCTTCATGCGCCACCTAAAACCTCAGGGGCATCCGGAAAGCCAATTTTGTTTCTGCACGGTCTTTTTGGATCAAAGAAGAACAATAGAGGGATCAGCAGGTAAGTGTGTGTTGATGGGCATAAATATGAATGATGCCTCTAACTTTAGTCACAGAGCACTTGCTCGAGATCTAGAAAGGCCAGTTTATGCGCTCGTAAGTTCGTGTGAGAGGCACGGCCAGATGTGTTCCAGGACGCATAGGAGGAAGCTGATACGAACGTGACATTGTACAGGATCTTCGGAATCATGGAGACTCTCCCAAATCAACTCGTCATGACTACAGTGCCATGTCAGAAGACGTGACGTGCTTCATTCAAGACATGGACCTGAAGCAACCCACCATCATCGGCCACTCCATGTATGTTCTCCATCACGAAGGCAAGCTGCTCTCAATGACTGACACAGTAACAGGGGCGCTAAGACTGCTATGGCCGTGGCTCTCAGCTCGCCGAATCTCATATCGAATATTATCGCAGTCGACAATGCACCAGTGGATGCTACACTGAGTCGTGACTTCGCGGAGTACGTGCGCGCGATGAAGAAGATCGAGGATGCGCAGACAACACGCCAAGCGGACGCTGACAAAATTCTCCAAGAAGTTGAAGAGGTGAGTTATGTTCACTATTTTTTCGTTGTTCTCGGAGAAGCCTCAAGAGGCTGATGTCGACAAAGTCTTTGCCCATCCGCCAATTCCTGCTCGGCAATCTTATTCGAGAGCCAGGCGAGAAAGTGCAGAAATTCCGGATTCCGCTTGATATCCTTGGTCGATCACTGAACAATCTCGGTGACTTCCCATTCAAAGATCCGAACGTGGTCCGCTTCGAGAAGCCTGCGCTCTTCGTCAGAGGAACACAGAGCAAGTATGTGCCGGATGATGTTCTTCCCGTGATAGGCCGCTTCTTTCCACGCTTCAGGCTGTCAGATGTTGATGCAGGTCATTGGCTTATATCCGAGCAGCCGGAGGCATTCCGAAAAGGTTGGTCACGAGCCTGATTGCCCTGTTACATCGGATGTGCTAACCGACTTCAGCTGTGGTTGAATTCCTCACGCCTAATGAGTGAAAAACAGCCGTCCCACATAGACTGTGTGTCCACATGTATTTCTAGAGCATCTAAATGTAACCAGACTGTAGTGCGGCTCGTCTAAGATAGCGCGAGATAATTGAGACTTGATGAGATCAGACCGACTTCTTGGTAATTTAGCAAGCTGAACAACTTGTGTATTCACATACGACAGCAACCGAGTAGTTTGCTGCGCCCGGACAGTCGCCCGACACGTCTCGAATGACTTGGAAGTTAGAAAAAATTGTGACACTGCTACACAATCAGACACCTTGATTTACACGAGGAGCAGTCACGCGAGGGAGGGAGAAAAATGACCGGACTTGGGTCCATTTCGAAGGATAAACCTGATCCCTTTCCGTCCTTGATGCTGCGCCGTTTGCAAAGACCGAAACAATGTCGAGAATGATGGGGCGTCCAGATACCCCTGCCTCTAATCTTCCACACAAGCCACTTCCTTTTAGACCTCCTCCAAGACACGTTCCTTGAACTCCCTCTCGACCTTCTGTCCCTGGTCGTCGGTACCAGCCTCGCCGTGAAGGGCCATGAGAGCACCGAGGTCGAACTTGGGTGACTTCAGAAGCTTGACCTTACGGATGTGGACCTGTGAATGGCTATATCAGTATGCAGGAAGGCAGGAAGCTCTTTGCATAGAGCAGTAAAGTTTCACACTTACGTGCTGAAGGGGATAGATTCCCTGAGTCGACTTCTCAATCTCACGACCGATAACCTCGGGGATGAGCTTTGATGTAAGCTGGGTCAGGGTGCAGCTTGAAGCCTCACGCTGGATGATGTCGGTCATCTTGCGGCGAATCGCGCGGATTTGGGACGAAGCGGCGTAGGTAGTCTTCTTGATCTGGTTGGGACGGCGCTTGGTGAAAGCGATGGCGAACATGCGGATGAGGTAGTCGTCGGTAGTCTTCACGGTGACATTGGCCTCAATCAGCGTCTGCCACTTGCGGACGAGAGAGCGGAGCTTGTCGGAGGTGAAGTCGAGGCCGTGGAAGTTGGTCAAGCAGTTCTTGCCCTGAACTTCGTCGACCCTCAGGCGAACCTTGCGGAAAGCGTGGTCCTCATCCTTCTGCAGATCAGCGAGGGAGACCTCGAGGATTCGGCCCTTGAGGGCATCGTTCGCGTTCTTGAGACCGGTCGTACGGTTCACCAGAGTCTTGCCAACACTACAAGTCGTCAGAATTGCCCACTCGTCGATCTCAACGTTTCGTATCGGATTCGGACTCACTCTCGAACGGCGAAGGGCGCAGGAGCCTGTGTAAACAATCAGCAATTGAGTCATCTTCTTGCGACAGGATATCATACCTTGATGGAATACCAGTCCTTGCGAGAGAAAGGGTCCACAGTCTTCTTCTTCAGGCCCTTCTTGCCCTTGGACAGTCTCTTGTTCCTATTGCGAATCAGTAAATGATAATATGCGCGTTACTGCTGCAGTCTTACTTTCCAACAGCCATGATTGCAGGCCAATGTGTGAGCAGTTGGAGAACCGAAAAGTTGCAGTCGACGATGTGGAGGGGAAATAAAAAACACTTGTGTGTGGCTCGAATTAGACCTAAGATCTGTGGTGCGGAGCAAAGTTGTTCCTCTGATCACGTGCACTAGTGGGACCTTCTCGATGATTTCGCGCGACAGCATCGTCAGTGAGGACTCCACAATTCGCTACTTCTCATTGCCCTTGCCACCGGCCGGCTTTCGCTCGACATGCGCGGGCTGTGGAAATCTACTAATGCTACATCTCATAACCACTAGCCATGCGTGAAAGAATACCGTCAGACTATCGTACCACTGCCCATTGCCTGTGGTATGACCCCTCGCCTCAACGTAGTCAACTAGCATCCTCATGTTCGAGGCTAGGGAAGCTGAAATAACAGGCTGCTTAACCTCCATGAGCGGTTGCTCATGTGGTTCAATTCGGGCGACTCACAATATAGTGTTGCACTTGTCAGACCAGGCTGGGTCGAGATAGGCACCGCGGAGCTTTCTGTCCCTGGTTCGCCCTTCTGATGGCCCGCTTCGACCACTTCAACCTTCATTTCTGCACTGGCAACGGTAGAGCCACTCAAACTTGGAGCTTCGACCACTCGACTGAGCAAAACGGCAGCTGTTTCCGATGGCAAAGGTCCGGCCAAAGCGCCCTGAATACCGCCTTCGCAGCTCGTTATTGAAGGCTCTGTGATGCTAGCTCGGAGTAATCTTGGACGGGTATATTTTGCGCCAACAATCGTCGAATCCCGCCGCTCGCCCGGCCCGTATGATTGTCTTCGTGGAGGTGAAGTCAGCATTTCGAAGCTTTGAGCCTTTTCAAATATGCTTGCTGTCAGCATTGATTGTGAATTGTAGCCATCTTGACGTGGAAATCCTCTGCGCTTTACGGTATGTATGTCAACAACGTCCATATGTCAGGTGTCGCCCAGTGCATGGCCAGCACATCAAAAGTTGGGCAGACCTGCCGATACTGCTGCATGGGGGTGACCCATCACGCATCGACAGGTAGTACCGAGCTGTAGGTGTTGCGGGGCGCACTAACATGGTATGTGTTGGGTACAAGAGACGATGTAAACTCTGGCTGCCTGATGAAGTCAATTGCGACATGGTTGTGACGAATGATTGCTGTGCACTGCTGTGCAGCAGCTCTGCTAGTTGCTATAGTTCTCGAACATTGATTGACCACAAGAGATTCGCGGTCATTGGCGGGCCTGCGGCCTCCCACGACCAACATTGAATTACCATGCTCACCTCCATTCGTCGGACTAGTTGACGGGAACAAACGCCGGCGGGCCAATATCATCAGATCAGATGCACGGCTCAGTGGTCGACACTGTGAGCGTATTAGCCACATATTCACGAGTTCCGGACGGTTGAAACTCACTCCTCCCACATTCTGCCCTGCACAGCTTCCAGCTCCTCTGTAGTCATGCGCTTCCCAGCAGTAAAATAACCTTGAAGCACGGGTTTAGCTCGCTGCACCGTATCGCTCGATGTTAACGTACCGGCAGTGATTTTGGCATCAATCTCAACTCTGGAGTCCGCAGGAATCAACGATTCAGGGAGCTCTACCCTTTCGGTGATGGGGATGCTTGATTGCTGTGAGCGCTTGAACCAAACAGTGTAAAGCGGTCTTACCCTTGGCTAACGATGGCGTCGTGTTTCATGCTGCGTACTCGTTGAGTCTTCTGCGACATTATGACAATCGAGGAGACACTCACTTGCTCATGCTGAGCATACGATCGATTTTTTTGATACCAAGCCAGTGCAAGATATCCGGCATCAACGCCTGGAAGCGCATGTCCTTGACGCCAGCAATGTTTTCGGTACGCTTGAAGTAGTCGGAAGCGCGATCGGCACCCCTCTTCCGTGCGTTATATACCACTCCTCTCTGTTAGTTGATGATGGCGACTTTGCGTCGATTCCGAGCACGAAATGGTACATACAGTACTGGTTCATGTCAGCCTTTTGTCAGTTTTGTTTCGAAATTCACCTCACTTTAGTCACTTCGCCCAACGCTCTGCCCTCTTTGCGGAAATATATGACAACTCCGCTGCCGCCATTCTGAGCTTCCTTGACCGCTTCTTCAATGCCGAAGAGAAGATACGGTCGACAAGTGCAAATGTCAGACCCGAAGACATCACTTCCATTGCACTGTGATCTCTTAGTTTGTGCTGCGTCAAGGGACGAATGGAGCAGACCTCGTCGTGGATTCGCAGCGACAAGCGGACAGACTCATCCGACATTTTGGCGGGATCGCCGAAACAGTACACAGTGAGGCCACCTGCTTGTAATTTAGTCATTCAAGTCTAAAATGTCGGGATGTCGCTGATCACAAACCAATGGGAGGCAAGAAGACTTTAATGTCGCCGCGAGTAATAAGCTGTGCGGTCAGTTTCGGCACGTACAACGGTTTCTCTCTCGCTCATACCTCTGGGTAGCTTCCACCAGTATGCTCAAACAAAGAGCGTCGCAGGGTTCCCTCATCTGGCGTTGTTAGTTGTGCAGGTCGGAAGTAGGGGCATTTTCTTACCGATCCCGAATCTCTCGGCAACGCCGGGGAGGTACCAGACCTGAGCATATCGTCAGCCCTGCCTCAGAATTGACAAGAAGATGACGAATTACCGGTTCGACCGCAAACTTGGTGACAGCGAGCTCTCCAAGATCATTCAGACAGACCTTCCCGTCAGGAATGCTTCGCTAGGTCAGGACAACTTCTCACGCGCAGAGCCTTCCGCGACTTACAGTCTTCCACTCCGAACGCTGTCTTCCAGTTCGGGAAGCTAATTTATCTTAGCAAAAGTCTCCAGTATCAATGGCCCTTGGCTGGTTCTCATTGCTGACCTTCATGTGAGCTTTAGTAACTGCAATGGTAGGGCGAATGTCCACTGAATGAACGGGTCAACTTCGTCAGTGTCTGGCGCCAGATTTGGATCCGAGAAGGGCACCGCACCGTTATCGCGAGCCATGCTGTCACTGAATGCCCATGGCGCGACATGACCCCATGGGTCCATTGCTACTATCTTTTTACGATCTCCCCAGGCTGGGAAGGGACCAATATTCACGGCGGGTTCAGTATTGGTGAAGTCTGGCCTTCAAATAGTTTTCAGCTCGTGTCGACCATCGTCTGGGCGCAAACTTCTCTCTACACACCTGTGATCAACCGTAATCTCCTTGCTCGCCACAGCCAAGGCATAGTATATAGAATACGACCCCCCGCTGTAAGCCGACTTGTTAGTCGCTCCATATTCGTCGAGGAAGTAGGGAAGGGAGGGCATACTGAGCTGGTAGGATCAGTCAGTCAACGAGTGTCGTTATGTTATCATGATGTATGCTTACCTCCGATCGCTGTCATGCACGAATGAGTTTAGTTTTAGCTTGTCGCCACAACGTGATGGGGAAATCCACTAACCATTGCGCCGTCGAATAGACGAATGTCCGCGCGAAACAACAACAGGTCCTCGCTGAAGAGGATTCATGTTGCCCCAATCCAATGGGAGAGGGTCGATGCCAATCTGTTTGGGGTATGTTCTGATGCGATTCAGCGAGGACAAGACCAGCCAACGACACCGTAGGCGACCCATTGGGACAACTCACGTAAGGATAATTCGCGACGTCGCCCCTGCCTGACGTGACTGGGGACTCGTGGTTGAACGAATGCTCTCTGATTCTCCCGAAGTGGTGATCTCATCGCCGATTCGTCCGTCATCTGTTTCCTGGTCCACACGGGAGATGTTTTGGAAAGCCTGGCTGCCATTGCTCAGTTCAGGGCTGCTCAAGCGTTCAGTCAGTGTGTTAACGGCAGCTTGAAGAGCAGCCTGTTTCTCTTGGACGTCTGTCAGGAGACCCTGGACTACCGCATCCTGGGGAGAACCGGAAGTCATATTGACGCTTGACGGACGCTTGACGGACGCTTGACGGATGCTGGCGTATCGATTCTATCACCGAAAGTACACAAACATGCAAGGTCGGAGGTGCGTGGGAGGAGATGTTCATCCACGAGATGATACAAGGTGATGGGACAAAGGAGACCGACACCAGCTGTACAGATTACGCTGTGCTTCGGTAGCCAAGGCGGGCTGGATCAAGGAGCGCGGTGTTTGGCTGAGTGCAATGTTATCGATGAGCCACGAGGTAGGGTGACGCCGCGGGGCATCACTGCCGTATAAGATAAGGCAGCTGCGCCCGCTGTTAGTCCTGAAGCAGGCGCAACACGTCTCTGCCCCATGATCTGGTTAACTAAAGCGAGAGTGGACGATCCGCTGTGGGACCCCGGATTGGGTTCCGGTGGGGGCTACCTGTAGCGTCGAGTGAGGGCTAGTACTAGGCTACATGATACTGCACTATTAAGGGTGGAGGGGCTTCTGTCTGTGACATTAGATAAGCAACTCGGGCTACGAGATTTCCAACAATTGCGAATTGCTGTAAGGCTGCCATCTCCGACCGACGTTGATAAAGTGATGGCTTGCGCTGAGAACCCCACATACTGCATACCCACGACATCTTTTATCAAGGACTGACCACATTACTTGAAAGACCATAAAACGAAGATTGGTCTTACTCCCGCACGATTGTGGGTGAGTCAGTAAGTGAACCGCTATTTCAATCTGCGTCTCATCAACAGCGTGGCGCGTGTGTCCAGGTCCCCAAGTTGCGCTCATTGAAAGCTTTCTGGTCGAAGTCGCGCTTGATCACCTCGGAGTATGTGAGCTTACCAACACAATTCCATCTTGGCGCCTTGACTGGCTTTATACTTACATCTAAGAATAGCAAGGCCTGAACTGACAACTGCAAGGTCTGCTACAACAAACATCGAACCATCGCGCTCGTGAATTGGAAGAATGGGAAAGCGCAAGTCGTCCTCAAAGCCAATGGGCCCTAAGAAGGCAAGTTTCACCGAAGTAACTAGCATCGCGCAATTGTTCACATGCCATCGTAGAAAGATCCATTACCGACGACGTTCACATGTTTGTTCTGCAACCACGAGAACGCAGTCGCTGTGAAGCTCGACAAGAAGGCCGGCGTGGGCCAGCTGGACTGCAGAGTGTGCGGTCAAAATTTCCAATGTGCAGTCAACTGTGAGAACGGGCCTCGCATGTGACGAGGTTTTGATGACTGACCAGTGACAGACCTCTCTGCAGCCGTTGATGTGTACGGCGAGTGGGTAGATGCAGCCGGTAAGCAGCGAGCCTGCACATGGCATTTTGCCTCTTGACTGACACCAATATCTAGATTCAGTTGCCAAGGAAAGCAACGCGGACAATGGTTCCTATTCTGGCACTGCCCGCTCGGCCAGACGCGACGAGACTCGGGATTACGCACTGGGGTCGCGAGATGATGCCCCAACGTACTCCGGAGATGGTATTGTGGGTGATGAAGAGGGATATTAAGTAGGGAAAGGCTGCTATTATGAAACTCGACGTTCGTGCTCATGTAACCGATTGCACTTGCCCTCACCTAGTACTGTTATGCTACCTTGCACTATATTCCCTTCCATCGTGAGATTAAAAGGTGTAGTATCTATCACCAAAATCACCTAGCCCTGGAATGATGTAGCTGTGTTGCAATTAGTGACGGTATGCATACGACACGATGGGGACTTCCTCACTTCTTTTCGTCAAGACCCTGGACGGAGCGTTAGCGACGACTCCTCGATGTTTAGCGGCCAAGGGAGCAACTGACCTGATCGATGAAAGCAGTCACAACTTTGAGCCTAGGGAATTTGGCGGCAAAGTTCTGGACTCCTTGAGGACTGGCTATCAGATTGAGAAAGAGGATATGATCCTCGGGGACGCCGCGAGATTTGAGTACGTCAACGGCCATGATGGCAGAGCCACCTGAGTCGAAATGGTTAGTCAATTGAGGACGGGGGCTCGGACTTCCAGTCTTACCTGTGGCAAACATGGGATCAAGAAGCAGTACCCATCGATCCGCGATGTCTTCCGGAAGCTTGTCATAAAAAAGCTTGGGCTGGGCCGTTTCCTCGTCTCTTTGGATTAGAATCTTGCCAATCCTGACGGAGCGACAACAATCCCGCAATCCTTGCTCCATAGCCTCACCTGCACGCATGATGGACACGCCGCAGATCTTGCCCTGGAACATGAGGCCCTTGTAAGTACGACCAACAGGTGTTGTTACGTCATGTTCAATGACAGGAAGATGGTTAAGGCCCTCTTCCACCAGAAGTCTGATAATTCGGTTGGAATAGAAGATGAAGTCCGCACGCTCAGTGTCTTTGTTTCGAATCATACTGGAGATTGTGAGCCAGGGTCAGTTTGTAGATCTTGGTGCGCCGAACCTAAGCAACGCGATGAGCTGCGGTGTTTGCGGCAGCACCTTGACATTGTCAAGACCAACCTCGACGGATAAGGTGGCGCTCGGCCGTTCACCTTTGCCCTCGAAGTCAGGGCCGACACAAGGCGACGGCAACGGCCCAAGTGATGGATCGGAGGACATGACTGACACCTGCTCTAGGCGGTATCTGCGTAAATAAAGTCGCGTCTTAGACACCGGAAGTGGCTGAAATCCGGTTGACCTCGAGAACGTTGGACCTGGCAAAATTCAGCGGTTTTGACGTGAAGGCATAGCGGCGCTGACGCACCTGAGCGGAGTCACTTCCTTCTACTAAAAGGAATTGAGCTACAGCAATGAGGATAAATCGGAGGAGGCTTCTAGGATTGGCAAGATTTCTATGTAGGGGAGAATACACCTGCACGCAGGTATTCGCACTCTCTGGTCCACCACGGAGGCGGGTTATGCATTTAGTGAGTTGTCACCAATGGTTGCGACCATCTGCCCCATCTTCGATCTGGTCCACTTCCATGACCATCATTCTTTGTCGCGCGCCCAGCGCCTGCCACACTGCGCATCATAATCGGATCTCAATAACTCACAACCTCAACTCACTCCTCCTTCCCGGAGTGCGCCACCTTGTACCCAGCCTTCCTTGCTGCCGATCCCGAGCTGTCAAGACTGACCAAACGGTCCTACGACTGTCACGGGTTGACCACATTATCATCCAGCCTCTATTCATGGCGCTACATGGCAGGCAGTGTGCGTCGTGCCGGACCCCGGAGACCGTAAAGTAACTGAGCCAGTTCTCTATTCGCAACATGGCATCCTCGCGACCGAAGCAGGCTGGCGCCCTCAAATCCGCGCGTGCCCTCGATAAAGCTTCGCAAAAGAACCGGTCCGGTGCCGACGATGTGCGAGTCTTTTCCAAGTCTCCAATTGCAAAGGACGCCACAACTTCCAACATTGGTAAGGCCTTCGCAAGCCCGATCTACAAACCAGGAGACAGCGCGACACAGCGACAAGGACAACCACAAGTCGATCCCTATAGTCTGTCTGACTTGGACGACGATCACGA
>WNLN01000534.1:0-12161 GCA_021347865.1 Sarocladiaceae sp. CBMAI 1973
CTGGTCGTGGCTGGGGAAGAGTGCTGCAGTTCTAGGCGGATACTTTGAGGGACCTCTCAGGCATCAAACCGTGACCGCTGTTTACACCGCTTCGCACCAGCGATGTTCTGTATATTTGCGTGTCCTCCAGTACCCATGGGTATCCCAGCTGCACGCGATGCCCGTGACGGAGCCACTCAAGACGCATGACTGCCTCACCTCTCCACTAGACCACCACCGCACCTGAGCCTCGACGACCAGTCATCATTCAGGGCCACGCGCCGGCTGTCATGCCGCCGCGACCATGCCACAAGACATGCAGACTTGCGGCATCAGGCACCTATGGCTGGCAAGGTACCGCCCACCTCAGGCTGACGATGCACCACCACCGTGCCAGTACGATAAAGACTGGTCTCGCCCCTAGGTTGAGCCCCAAGCACTAGCAGCCTCAAGCTTCGCTTCTGCCCATCGATGTTCCTCTTCCCTTCTAGGTTTACATTTCTCATGGAGTGTTGACAAACAACCGGCACATACGCTGCGTATTGCTTTGGAAGAGGTGATCGGAAGCAGCTACAGCATAATCGACTAGGGTGTCTAGTTCGACCTGTCCACAGCACATCTTTAATCCAATTCAGTCGATATCACGATCCGGTAGTCGCATACCTGAGCTCAATCTTTCGAAGGCGGACTCTCTACACTTTCGGTTGCACTCGTCGCGCCCAAAAGCTTCTGTCCAACATTTGAGAAGCAAGGGATGAGCGTTTCATATCTTGACGTCGCTCATCTGCCTTCTGCCACATCTTTCTTGGCTTCGATCTTGCAACCTTTTGGCTGGTACTACACCGCTTCAGAGTCCCAGCTCCATAATCAACTTACCGCCCCTGTTAATTCTGGATCTGTGGATTTCGGCATCAACGGTATCCCTATCCTGCGGGTCCGGCAACTACAAGACCTAGACAAGCCTATACCGCTGACAGACATTACAATCGCTGCTCCTTCGAAAGCTGCAGTAATCGCCTTCCACCAAGCCGGACTTCGTGCAAATCCCGCTCTGTATCTGACAGCACCAGTGCTGCAACCCGGAACCGCCAGAGACACAACGTCCTATTCGAATATTGACGGCACTGTTCGTGCTATGCTTCACGATCTGGACGGCAACAGGATCGAGGCTGTATTTCCGGACCCTCACCCCGCTGGTGGCAACGTCAAATACAGTGGTTCTACGGTCCGCGAGACTCAGTCCACTCAGTCAGAAGTTGGGCGAATCCTTCACTGGAATTACGACGTCGCTTCCTCATCGCCTCGTCCGGCTGCTGGCTCGCATATGTCGGGCAGGCCCCGCGATAGTCCGGCTCCCTTGCGCCGGAGCCTCACACATGGCTCTCAGCCACTCTCAGCTGAGCCGCCTCGTGGCCACACATCCGGAACGACTCGTCAAACTGATGATAACGCTGGAGGCTTGAACACGACCACGGTTGTTGGGGCCTTGCTCGGCGCTGCGGCTGGTGCAGGATTACTGTATAGTGCCTGGAATTCCAGAGAAAAGACACGTGACCCAAGCCATGATGCTCCAGTCGCCCCTGTCCTCCCTCGTCGCTCAACACTGCCCGAGGTGCCCATGGGCATAAAAAGCCGGGTTCACCAATTGGATCAGAAGTCTGGGATTGAGGATTTAGCGCATCGCGAGTATGTCTATGCCGGCAACGGAAGAAGGTCGTCTCGTGATGAGTCCACAAACCGCGATCCTTATGTGGACCCATGGACCAAACCTCGGTCACTTATCAACCCATGGACTCATGAAACCCCGACTTCGAGAGTCAGCACAACTCGGACGACACCTCCACGCACACGCGCCATCGACGACAGCTTCGATGGCCGCAGCAGGCACTCCACGCGCTACAACGGCGGGCGAACATCTGAGGTTCGAACGCGCAGTGCTGGCCCGAGCGGGCGCGAAGCTGTCGCTGAGCATGAAGAGCGGCCTAGTCGCTCAGGGTCTCGACGTGGCAGCGTTGCCGCGCGCTCTCGTAGCCGTGCACATGATACAGATCGAGACTCGTACGCTTCTGCCCGAACTCATAGGACTAGTTCGACTTCGCGTCCTCCTCTGTCTCGCCCGCCTCCTGTCGAGTATGAAACAGTCATCCGAAGCCGCGCTGCGAGCCGATCATCGGGAATGCGCACTCCGAAGGCTTCTCCTCAAGAAGGCTCGCATAGCTACTTTGGCCGTTCCAACAGCTATGTCTCAGCGCGGAACGTACCTTTGCCATCAAGTGAGGTCTCGGCGCGACATGTGCCTCTGCCTATGAGCGAGGTATCGGCACGACATGTTCCCCTACCCATGAGCGGGGTCGGCAGCAGCCATGCTCAGTGGGACGACGATATGGACAGCGTGGTTCCAGATGACAGTATCAGCTGTGTTGGTAGTAAGAGTAGTCGTCGGAGCCGCCGGAGCAGGCATTGATTAGACTCACGCATGGTGAATTTGGTACAACAGCACATTTGGGTAAGACTTCAAGGCTTAGAACAATGACCCTAATGACCAGCGAGGAGAGTATGTCCAGGCATACCAAGGTCTGGTCGATATGCACCGGTGGGGTTTTGATAGGTTCGATGTGTGCCACATCAACGCACATGTATCAATGCAAATCATGACATTCTACGAATCTCAATGTAGGGTACTAGAGTAAAGGTGACCTCAGCTGAGACCATCGGAAGATCGCTACAGCGACGATACTGACATAGGCAAGACGAGTCAGACGAGTCAGACTGGTCAGCAAGAAAGCTCGGCTCCTGCTGACAGACTGCGCTTCATCTTGAGACAGATATCTGGCAAGACTCTTCTCAATAGACGGTAAGGTGATAGAGAAAGGGGGTGTGTATTCGTATTCGCTCACGATAGCCCACGGATAGTCTCCACCTCCCGCACCAGACCTGACTCTTTTGCCCCGCGCTCCGAGCTCGGCGACCCCAAAATTGCTTCAGACCTGCTAGTGGGGGTCACCACCGACGGCAACTTCTCAACTTCTCCTCGTTCTTGCATTACTACACTCACTTCAGTATTCTTGCCGACCTTTTATTGCATTTAGAAGCGATTCATACACACTCGACGTTTTCCAGACCTGTCGATCCCTCGTTCGACTCGCCGCATCGCATACTGCCTCCCGCGCTTATCCCGCGCAATATCATTCGTCTCCCATAGAAACCAGGAGCTTCTTACTTTCCACCTGCGATGCCGTCCCACGAACTCGGCGAGTCTATACCGCCGGATACCGCTCATGTGAGTTGTAAACAGAATCATCGCGTCGATTATCCCGGTACTTTGACCATGAATTGACCCGCCTATTTCGGCGCAGGCTGTCAGCGTGTCTCTCCCAACATGGGCGTCCAATATCGGCTACGAGGAGGGCGAGAAGTGGGTTGTGAGCCGTATGACTACGGGCTATCCCCGGTAAGAATAGATTCGGAACCAAATATCTGCGTTCGGCACTGATCAAAAGACATCAGATTCTTCGTCCACCGAACGATTGCAGCCTTTGCCGAAACGATACTCGCAACCTACGGCCAAGATGGTCAACACCAAGCCATGCTATTTGCGACTCCTGCCGCGGCTCGCCGTTGCGTAGAGTTCATTCGCGAGAGGTGTTCTTCAGAGGCTGCATCCCAGCTCTCTACAGTGCACCTGGCTCTCGATACGACACAGGAGGGCGCAGACACACTCGCGCACCTTAAACCTACAACTTCTGCTGTTCTATACCCAGCTGATTTGCAGCCCCTTGCGAAACAATATTGGCAACACACAGGAGATGGCACGTCCAGCAGGCGTGCAGAATTCTGTCAGGGTCTCTTCAAGAGGGGATTGTTGACCCGGTTGCCCGACTCCCCCAGGCCTGCGAATGGCCAAGATACACCCGGAACTCGCCCATTCCGTGGTCCAAAGCGGTACCAAAGAGCTGGCTCTATCGATGAGGTCACAGTCACACCGTCCCAAGCCCCAGCCGTTCAGTCACCCGAGGAAGCCCAGGAGAGTTCAAGGTTCCTGGAAGAGCGGTTTGGCCGTAACCTCGACCTTGGGCTTGTTGACAAGGCTCGCTCAGCTATCCGAAGAAGGATTACGAGCACTCTTTCTGGCGAGATGGATCTCTTGGATGGTCCATTGCCTTCGTTTGAGTCTGCCAATACAAGGGGCGTCGCACAACTGCAGGAAAGCGATGTGTTCTTATTTCCCTGCGGCATGAACGCCATCTTCAATGCTCATCAAGCCCTTCTCAAGAGCCTCGAGCCCCACAAGAGCATATCCTTCGGCTTTCCTTATGTCGATACACTCAAGATCCTACAAAAATTCGGCCCAGGTTGCCAGTTTTATGGCCATGCGTCCTCGGGCGACCTCGATGATCTCGAAGCAAGACTCAGTGGGGGCGAACGCTTCCTTGCTCTTTTTTGCGAGTTTCCGGGAAATCCACTGCTGGTTTGTCCCGACCTCAAGAGGATTCGCAAGCTTGCAGATGAGTATGACTTCGCCGTAGTAGTCGATGAGACAATTGGCACCTTCGCCAACATCAATGTTCTCGTCGATGCCGACATTGTTGTGAGCAGCTTGACGAAGCTGTTCTCTGGAGACGGGAACGTCATGGGCGGCACTGCCATACTTAATCCTCACGGAAAGCACTACCGCAAGATTAAGGACACCATGGTGAGCATGAATGAGAGTTCATACTGGCCAGAGGACATTATCTACCTGGAGCGAAACAGTCGTGACTTCGCCTCACGCGTAGATCGTGTCAATGTCAACTCCGAGGCTATCTGTCAAATCCTTGTTGAGCACCCTACCGTCAAAAAGGTTTTCTATCCGAAGGTCAACCCATCCCGAGAGAATTACGATACCTATCGTCTACCTTCTGGCGGATACGGTGGCCTCCTCTCAGTTGTATTCCATTCCCAGGCGGCAGCTCAAGCCTTCTATGATGCTGTGGAGATTGCAAAGGGCCCTAGTCTGGGAACCAACTTCACGCTTTGTTCTCCATATGTCCTGCTTGCGCACTATCAGGAACTCGAATGGGCTGCAAGCCTAGGTGTCGATCCGCACCTTGTTCGTGTGAGCGTTGGCTTAGAAGAGACCGGTGCATTGAGGGGTGTCTTCGAGGCAGCATTAAAGGCGGCAGAGGCGGTGGCTAGCACATGACCGAGGCTCTAATAGACAAGACTTTGCCAATTGTATGCCCAGCCGCTCATCAGATACCTTCGGTGCTTCCTGATTGCGAGCTGTGAAAGAGTTTCGAGCTTTCGACACCAGTCCTGGAGCCCCAGGCACAGTATCGTTGGGAGTGAGACGTGACATGCGAGGTTCATGCAGATCTCAGGCTATTCATAATTATAGATTGTATTGGTTTCGGCTCCGCTTGCATTTCGTTCACATGATCATACAGTCGTTATTGCGGTAATCAGGGCCGTAGTCTTCGATCCCTCGCTCTAGGTCATCGGCTTTCTGTTTCTCTTTTGCTTCTTTGGAGAAATACTTGCGGAGATACTTCGCAAGTTCAATATCCAGGTTGTCTGCATAAGGTCAGGTCAACGATGCAGCAGAAACACATTTGAAGAGGCTCACCAGCTGAGGCTGTCATTACTACATCAGACCTGCACAAGGGGCAGTGCTTTTCTTTCCGCCGTTGCATCTTGACGATACAGCGAAGACAAAAGATATGTTGGCAATCGAGTTTGACTGGACGATAAGCAACCGCAAAGCAGACAGGACACAGATAGTCGTTGAGCTGTGGCACGACATTGACAAGCTGCTGTGACATCTGGGCACAAACATCCTTAGCCACGCTACCAGCCAACAGTTTATCGGATGGTACTGCGACAGGGAATGCCTTGGATATTCCCAGTGCCGTGCGCTTATCAAATTCTGCAGCATTGTCAATATTTGGGACGACGAAGGGCGTGAACCCTAGCTAACCAGCGGGTACGCTTACTCTTCAAAATCTTGGAGACTGCCAGTCTGTTCAGTTCCTGGAATTGGAGATTCTTGAGTAGACTGACGTTGAGCTTCAGAAACCGATCAAAGGCAACTTGGCTCTCCCGTAATTTGAACTTCGCGTTCAGTTCCCGCTTCTCAACTTCCCCTTGGAAGAGCTGTAATTGTTTCAGAGCACGGCCACTGGACCGCGCGCCGTGGTCCTGCTCATGAGTGGCGAAGAAGATCTCGGCGTCTAGATAGAGCTCAAATATATCCCGCCAACGGGCCAAATCGTTCTTGGAGAACCTGCTAGGTTTAGCCACAACGGCAACCTCCTTGCCGATGTCCTCGACCTCTTGCAGCATTTTCTGCTGCTCTTGCTCCTGCAGGGCGTCCAGATTTACGACGTCATTCTGTAGAAGATCGAAGAACTCTCCATCAAAGGTGAGAGGTACTTCAATTGTCTCACAATTGGTTCCCGGTGGTGCATCGGTTGTGACAGTGTCGTCTACATGGCAGTGAGCGGCCTCGGGTTCGTCGTCGGGCTCGCTTTCGGGGTCGGGCAGCTGGCTGCTTTTGCGCCTGGATACTTGAGGCTTGCCTAGTTTCTCGGCCGCGATGTCGGAGGCTAGCTTTTCCAAAAATCGGCGAGAGGCAGGGGTCAAGGACGCGTCCACAACGATACCATCCTGCAGGTGGACATCGACGGTGAGCTTTGGTCGGACGAGGTTCGTGCCGGAAGAAGCTGAGAGAGCTCAAAGTTAGTTTTCAGACTACTATGACAAAGGGGGTTGTACAAGGCGTACTTTCGAGTTGGTATTGTAGCGCTAAAGGTGAATCGCTCGCAGGGTCGATCAAGACACGTAAAGTCTCGGGATCAAGGCCAAGTTCTTGCAATTCGCGCTGAACCTTCTTGAGACATTTCTTGAGGCGACCGTAAGGGATCGCTTGGTCTACCCAATGCTCAGGGAAGCCTGGCGCAAAGTCAGCAAGTCCTGGTACTGTAGTATGCACCTGGAATGGGCGAACCTTGGCTGGCTAAAGCATCCCTGAAGTCGCGTGCGAACTTCATGCTGATCGATTTGCTGATGACAATATTCGGAGAAGCGCACTCGACGGCATGATTAAGGTGGTTGGCGGATAGGAAGCCAAAGCTGTTGGCCGTTGGGTTGTTGCTAAGGAAAAGGCGAGATGTGCCAGGTCTGTTCAAAGGGGCGCGAAACGCAATGCAGTTCCTGCACAGGATTTGTTGGAGAGGAACAATAGATCAAGGCGGCGTGGTGGGTACCGAAATTGAACCAGGGACGGAATGCGTGACCATCGTCTTGAAGGGAGCAGCGACGTTTGCATTTGGCGCCGGAGGCCAACCCGGAGATGGCGTGCCGCGGCGGTTGAGGGCATGGCAAATTGAGCCTGGGCCATGAGACTGTTAGGTAAACGCACGTGCATCTAAGACGAGTTCGGCGCAGATGTGGCATGTCATCGGTGGCCGCGACAGGGTCGTTGTGGCATAGCGTGCCTATGTTCAGCAGCTCTAGACCAAACTCAGACGTGCATTTGGCCGTTCTTCGAGTCAGGGGCTACGGTGACTCGGCACGGTGAGTGCCGATGACTAGTAATAGTTATTGGCTGCTGTACCATTTGCGAGATCAGTACGCAGAACGTGCAGTCATTAAGTTAGGCCAGTGGCTAGTGGAGAGTTCCGCTTGTGGTTGAAGTCGCGACTAGAATTGCCATGTTGGGGATCAGATTCGGTCTGCGGATCTGTACGAGTGGTCAGATTCGTCTGCCAGTTCGAAATCATATCCTCACGAACGCTTAACACACTTCGTGAATACCTTTTGTTAGCAGGACCAATACAATCATGTGACAGATATACCAGACTCACAAATAATTATGGCAATGCGTGTCCAAGGCACATACACAGAGCAGAGCAAATGCCCCTCTTCGACTCACAGTGACGATCATGTGGGGTCGTCGCGGGGTTGTCATCCAGGAATTTCTTCTCACTTCAGCTTAACCCGATATTACGACAATATGCGGTGAAAGTGCATTGGTTGGCAACCCAGTGAGTCAACGGACAGCTTCTTGAATTATTCGCACGAGGAGGCGCGGCATTCGCGTACCCATAGCTAAGCTGCTATATGCTCTAAAGCAAGGCCAGTCAACGCTCTCTGTGGCCCTTCAGCTCCTGTACCTTGTCCAGGATCGCAGCATATCGACGCACCTTTCCTGGTGACCTAGTCCAGCAAATCCCGTCCTGAGGATGGGCGCTCAGCAGTCTTCCTCCAGCGCCGATGCTGGTGGTGAAGGCTCTGCTTCGGCGCCAAAAACTTGCTATTACGAACTCCTTGGTGTCACCAGTGATGCAACCGAGGACGAGTGAGTTATACATGCTAGAAGCCATGTGCCTCTTTACTGATTCCCACCACGCCAGAATCAAAAAAGCCTATCGCCGGAAAGCCCTTGAGCTGCATCCTGACCGCAACCTTCACGATGTCAAGACCGCAACTGAACGCTTCGCCGAGGTCCAGTCCGCTCACGAAATATTGTCAGATCCACAGGAACGTGCATGGTATGACGACCACAGAGATGCTATCCTCTCTGGTCAGGACGGAGCTGGCGATGGTGCCGAGCCCACCACATTTCGCAACGTTCGCTTGACATCCACTGAAGAGATTATGGCATTAATGCGCAAGTTCAACGCGACAATCCCATTCGACGATGAGCCCACTGGTTTCTACGGAATCGCAAGGGAGACGTTTGAGCATCTTGCTCTAGAGGAGGAGGCTGCGGCAGAATATGCCAATATTGACAGCCCGGACTACCCAACCTTCGGATCATCAGATGACGACTACGACACGGTCGTGAAGCCCTTCTATAATGGCTGGTCCGGCTTCTCCACCACGAAATCCTTCACTTGGAAAGACAAGTACCGCTTGAGCGATGCGCCGGACCGCCGCGTTCGACGCCTCATGGAAAAGGAGAATAAAAAGCTACGAGAGGATGCATCTCGAGAGTTCAACGACGCTGTGCGGTTTCTTGTCACCTTCGTTCGCAAGCGCGATCCTCGATACATACCCAACACCCAGTCCGACGCTGATCGTCAAAAGAGTCTGCGAGATGCTGCGGCCAAACAAGCTGCACGGTCACGGGCGGCCAATAACGAGAAAGTCGCACAATACCAGCTTCCGGATTGGGTCCAGCAGGACCATGGAGAGGGCGATTTCTTCACAGACGACAGTGCTGAGGAGGATAAAGATATCGAATTACTAGAATGTGTAGTGTGTGACAAGACCTTCAAGAGTGAGAAGCAGCTCGAGGCCCACGAGCGGAGCAAGAAGCACCAAAAAGCAGTTCAACAGCTCCGCCGTCACCTGAAAAAGGAGGGGAAAGAATTGGAACTCGACCATGTTGACACAAAGACTTTCCAGAACTCAGATGTCAGCGAAGGCGGTCGGATTGACGAGCAGAGTCTCCCATCGGATCCAGACGTGGTCGATAAAGGTAGCGAGTTTGAGCGTGTCCCTGGAACAGATCCAGAAGACTCCGAGGTTGCCGATTCAGTCTCTGCTTCTTTGGGGAATTTGTCGGTCGCTGGTTCGGGAACAGGTGATGCGTCCATCAACCCCGATGGATCGGCCGAAGCCTCTCAGCCAGGTCCCGGCATTGGGGACAAGGAGCCACCGTCCAAGAAAATCGGAAAGGCGAAGTTGAAGAGGGAACGAAAAGCTGCTGCACATGCGCAGAGCGCCAACGAGGTACGTCTCATCCTTCAACTGTGTGCCTTTCATTTGCCAGCTCTGACTTTGATGCTATAGCACCGATGCACTACATGTGCCAGCACCTTCGCGTCTAAGTACAAAATTATTCGTACATATACGCGATGAGGGACATGCCGCTGCCGTGCACGTGAGCACGAGCAGAAGCAGAAAGGGGTAATGTTGAGTAGTGCCATGCCTCGGCCTGTGGTTCCGGCCAGCGCTCACCTGGCGAGCGCCATATGCTACGTGCATTGGCTTGGGTGTCTACGTCGTGTCGACTCCGCCTTCGTGGTTGCAACCTTTCCGAGCCTCTTCAAGACCTTTCCGTGCGAGGCCCGTGGCTTCCCTTTCTTGAACAGAGTAGACCGCGAAATGTGCAGCGAACTAGGATCTTACCTCTCTCGAGGATGACCTCAGACAAGCACTCGCCGCTCTCTATGGTTGCATTCCATCTCACGTCCATCAATATTCCGTGGTCCGCCACTGTCAGACGGCAGCTTACGTGTTGGGCGTGATAAGTGTTGGTCCCGTCAAAAGCCGTTCACAGTGTCCCCATCGTCATCGCTGAGTGTCTCGACCTCATCGATCGCCGCCTCTCTGCCTTCAACTGAGCCACTCGTTGTCGGATCACTATCCGAAACGTGGATGATGGCCTTGCCCTGTACATGCTTTACATTTCTGCGCCAGTCATGCCAGTCCTGTTCGGAATGTATGAGAAATCCTATCAGCATACTTGGGTCCATCTCGCGAACGTGTATTCGCCTAAGTCGGGTCGTGTGGCACGATGCCACATCCTCGTCGGCATACAGAGCAGGATCGGCGTGGTATGGTAAAGCTGGACGTGTGTGGTGAGGGTCGAGATAGAACAAAAACGAGCCCTGTGCACCAACGAAATAGTGCGACGAAGCTGGTCGACCTCTGTGAAAAGTTAGCTAAAAGCTTCATGAAGCATGCATGGTACTGAATCTGATCGTACCCTGCTATCCCGATAGACTGGGGAATCTGAAGCGCTGCGACCAGAGCCTCCCAGTAAACTGGTGTGATCTTATCGATACCAAGGCGAGTTCCAATGAGAATCAGGGTTGGGTGGAACGCCCCCCCTTCGGGACGTGCAATTCTCATAAACTTGTCTTCGTAGACATCTGGGCCATCTCCAGTCGAGTACACGCGGAGCTCAGGCTCTGTGGAGTTCGCAAGAGCTCTGGGATTGGTCAGGCGATTGTTTCTCTCTTAGTTTATGGGTGTCATTATAGAAACTCACTGGATACAACGAGCAGTCGCCGATGGACCAAACCATTCTCCGGGATATTTGCTGCAAGCCTCCTCCCCATGTCGGACGAAATTGTGAAGTGAATATGGAGCTCGTGGATCGTCGGCGAAAAGACTGATGATTTTGCGCTCTTCTTGTGAGTTCATTCCACGGCGCCAATCTATCAATTCGATCAGCATTAGTTCGTACGCGAGGCATGGCAACGCTTACCTCTTCCGAGACGAAGGCACAGTATTGCATTGGCGAGGAGGCTCTGCCCCGATCTTATCATGCAGCCCCATCCACTATCTGATGAGTAGCCGGCCTGGTCACTTAGCTGGCTTTTGATCCTCATCGAAAGTGACAGAGAAGATACTGCCTTGGGGTCGACAGCCTTTGGTATGAGCTCGAAGTCTGAGCGGTAGGTCATCCAGAGCCGGGACTCGAAATCATCAATAAAACCTTGTGGCCAACGTCCGTCCTCTTGAGCCTGCTCTTCGTACGCAAGGGACGAGGAGAAGCTGCTTGATGTCGAGTCTGGTGGTGTGTCGGGTGCATACGTGGCGGAGACGAGCACGCCGCTCTCGGGGTCGCCATCGCTTGCCGACGAGTGTGAGGTTGCGGGCGGCGTCGACCTGGTGGTTTTGTCGCTCGAGCTGTATTGGTCGGATCGTTTGGAGGCTTGAACATCCTTTGCGTTGTGAAGTTTGTATGAGCGTCCGAGGCACCAGACGGGTTGGTCAAGTGAGGCATCGTTCGTGGGCTCGGGATCCCAGAACATCTGCACGATACGTCGGTAACGACCAAGGTCGACATTGGCCATGGCAGCCTCCATAGCTCCAGTGCGGGACAGACAATCTTTTCGTTCACTTCTTGCTTTATGAGCTGCCTCTATCGGCGACTCGGGGGCTCGCTGAGCTAGCTATATCCGCTGCGGGCTCTGTACTGCGTTCAGTTGTCTCCGAGTCGTTGCTGCACGATACGTGAGTGGGCTTTGGAGACCAGCCACAGCGGCGATAATGATGCAGCTGATAGCGACTCAAAACGCAAGTGATCTGTTGCTCAGGTCAGACCCTGGTCGCTGTTCGGTTGAGGACTTTTGGAGGGTGTTGTCTCCCAGATTAGATACCGAAGTCAGGCTGAGAGGAAGATCATGTGAGGTCACAGGCGTGTTGCGTACATATGACCTGGAATGCGGAGGATTAAGGCAGCT
>WNLN01000535.1:0-12149 GCA_021347865.1 Sarocladiaceae sp. CBMAI 1973
CACTGTTGCCTCCAGGAATACCTGAGTGCTTCCTTGCAGCACCCGTGAACCTCAACCTGGAGAAGATTCTCAAGGCCCTACCACCACGTCAAGACACCGACAAGCTTGTGACAACGTTCTTTAATGCCAAGTTCGTTGCTCTGCCGTTCATTCATACTCACCAGTTTCGTCGGCAATATGATGCTTTCTGGGAGGATCCAGGCTCGGCGAGTTACCTTTGGGTCAGCATCTTATTTTCGATCTTATCGCTAGGCATGTCGCTCCTCAAGTACTCGCCACACATTCGCCTTTCAGGTGAAACGCCCGTCGCAGAGCCGAGTAAGTTCCTCATTTTAGCGGCCCAATGCTTCATCGCTGGAGAGTACTTCCGCGCGAAGCCATTGTCTGTCGAAGCACTTCTCATGCACGTCCATTCTCGCAATGTGTGTCTGGACGACTCTCATCCTTCAGTGTGGACTTTTTACGGACTTGCTTTGCGTGTGGCTCAGAGGCAAGGCTATCATCGTGAAATGGCCAAGGTGTCTGCGCGAGCGACTCCTTTCGCAGCTGAGATGCGCAGGCGAACGTGGTTCATGCTTCGGTCCATGGACCTTCTACACTCATCACAGCAGGGCATGCCACCTATGGTTGATCCTGCACTGTGCGATACTCGTATTCCAACTCATTTGACCGACGAAGACTTCGACGAGGACACGGTCATCTTACCTCCTGCAAGACCTAACACCGATCCGTTGCCCATCCTCGCATATATCACCAAAGCACCACTTTGTGCGATCCTGGACAAGGTTCTTCGTCTTGCTTTGGCGACTGGACCGAGACTCTACTCCGACGTCCTTGCCCTGCACGCTGAGCTTGTGGCGTGGCACGACTCTGTACCAGCATGTTATAGAGTGCGGCCGATCAAAACTACATCATTCACTGATCCTGGATACACCATCATGCATCGCATCATGCTCGAGGCCATGTACCTCAAGACACTGTGTATCTTGCATCGTGAGTATCTCGGTGCCGAAACTCGAAGAAACTCCCAGTACAAGACTTCTATCCAGACATGCAACGAAGCTGCCGAACGACTGATTGAGATTCACGTCGAGCTGAACCAAGAAATCCAGCCTGGCGGAAGGCTCTATGAGGACAGATATATGGTCAACAGTTTAACGCTTCACGACTTCCTCATTGCAGCAATGGTGCTTTGCGTAGAGCTGAGTGAAGCTGATGCTAGCATGTAAGTGATCTCAGGATGATTCTTTTACTCATGTGAACCTAACGGCTTGTTACAGGTCAAGCAGTGATCGTGCACGCAAGATTTCTATCTTGCGATCAACTACAAGTATTTGGGAGCATCGTTCCAAAACTTCCAGAGACGCGGTCCATGCTTCCCGAGTCCTCAAGGCTATCCTACGGAAGGTGGACACTCCTTCTCCAGCAACATCATCACAACTCGACACACCAGAGACTACTTCAACACTCCATAACTCCAAGCCCATGGATCCAGCGCCGACCTATAGTGCACACGAGTGGCATATGAATCTTGGTGATGATGCCATGTTTGACCCATTCTCGGGCGGCAACTCAACTCTCAATTGGGTAAGTCAACGCCATCGTCGCGGACCAAGAACGACCAAGAGCTAATCAATCTCCTCACAAGACGTCAATTGACGAATTCCTCCGTAACGGAGATACTGGTAACGCATATTGGGCATCTGGTGGCTCCGGTGGTTATTAAGCCTCAGCCCGCCTCGGGGACAAACTTGCCCAATCGGGCAATTTGTATCTCCGTCCGGAATCCGGTGTTCCATGATCTGGCCACGATGACTTCAATTCACCAGCCAAGACGCCGCGAGGCCTTCGTAAAGACGAAATTCTGCTTCGAAATGCCCGAGTTTGGGAATTGCCCGAAACCACGCGGTTGTGTGGCGGTTGGTGGGATAAGTGTATATAACATCAGGATGAGACGACTTATACGGTGTCATCTCCAGAACCACAGCAACAATAGAACTCCACGCACAGGCCGAACATAATCTCTCACGTTCATCACCATGGCTTCTACAACTGAATTGCCTCCAACTTCTAACAGCCTCGTGCTGTCTGCCTTTGGTGAGCCATTGGCTATGACTACCAAGTCATTGTCTCAACCTACCAATGGCGCAGTCGTCGTTCGCATCCTCACAACCGTCATCCGTCCTCATCATCGCGCCGGCTTCCAGGGCAAATCATTTCTCAGCTTTCCTGTTCCCTATACACCAGGCCACACCGCCATCGCTCGTGTCATCTCGTCCGGCCCAGACTCCGTCAACCTGTCCCCTGAGCAGCTTGTGTACGTCGACGGTTTTGTCGAAGCCCGCGATGACCCGCACGGCGTATCCGCTATTACTGGTCTGCTTGCAATGGGCCCTCAGTCGGAGAAGATATTCAAGTCCTGGGATGGCCTGTGGCGCGATGTAGCCACGGTACCTTTAGAGCAGTGTCACACTCTCAACGAAGCAGTCCTTACCAAGATGGGCTACTCTTTCGGCGACATGCAGATGCTTGAGAGACTAGCTCTCGCGTACGGTGCCTTCGAAGCTGCCAAGCTCAAGGCTGGCCAGACTGTCATCGTCGCACCCGCTACGGGCAACTACTCTGGCGCCGTAGCCGAAGTGGCCGCATCACTCGGTTGCCACGTTATCGCCCTCAGTCGATCCACCTCTAAGCTCGAACCCCTGACATCCCGTCACCCACGCATCACCGCCGTCGAGATCCCTAGTAATCCGGATGACATACCCGCTGCTATTCAGGCAGCGTGCCCTCCTTCGGGCGCAGACGCCTACATCGACGCATCCCCTCCCCTTCCAGGTGCCACCGTCGCCCACTTTGCACCCTGCATCGCCGCCGTCCGCCCTCATGGTCACATCGTGAACATTGGCATGATCTTCCAAGCCAACATCGACCTCTACAACGTTCTGGCAAAGAACCTCACCATCAAGGGTCAATTCATGTACTCCCGTCAACAAGCTGCCGACACCGTTCGCTTGGTGGAGGCTGGGATACTCAAGCTGGGAAAGGAGGCTGGGCATGAGATTGTGGGGGAGTACGCCTTGGAAAATTGGGAGGAGGCGATCCGCGTCGGGGAGGGTGTGGCCGGATGGGGCAAGCAGATCCTGTTTACTCCCAAGCATGAAGACCAATAATGACGGCCTCTTTTTTACAAACAAACAAGCTACCAAAGCTGTTTGGACCATTGTTGTGGCCGGCTGGGTCATGGCCATGTGACCTAGCATCTCCTGCGAAGTGCCGCGTCTTGCATCTGGCCGCATGGCCATGACCCGTGACCCGCAAACAAACAGCGGTCATCGTGAGAAACGGTCTCATTGCGAGCGATACGGGCTTTGAAAGATAGCAGTGGTGCATGGATCTGAAGTAAATGGTCTTAATGTTTGTACATTATATCGCTTGTCAGGTCTACACTCTCCTTAATGGGTCGATTCTTCCTGCAACATCACATCTTCATATAGAACAGAATGATGGGTCAGCATGTAGATGACAGTCATTATTGCCGCAAATATAACTAGTCTATCAGCCTAGTTCAATGCGCCATGTCAAATCCCAAAGAAATGCCCAGCGAGACTTTCGTGTTATCTATTTGCGCGCAGGCAGGGACCTCTCGCTCAATCGGTTCGCCATTTCCCAGAGGCCAATGTCAGTGCTACTCAATTAAGTGCAACAAGCTGGCCCAGCCATGAGAGTCTTTGGCACAGTCCACTGACATCGGCCTAAGACATGCGGCGATATTAAGCACATCACATATTAAAATACTGGTACA
Organism: Sarocladiaceae sp. CBMAI 1973; assembly: GCA_021347865.1. NCBI lineage: Eukaryota > Fungi > Ascomycota > Sordariomycetes > Hypocreales > Sarocladiaceae > Sarocladiaceae sp. CBMAI 1973. The sequence goes on from WNLN01000535.1 coordinate 3,803, forward strand.
CGGCCCGCTCCAGCGCGCCTTGAGGGGTATCGCGATAGATGGAAAGTCGTTGACGCTCGTTCATTCGCTCATAAAGTTGTAAAAGTTCTTTCAGATCAAGAGGCGATACCTCGAAGAACCCGTGCTGGGTTTCCAGCCACGACGGTAAAAGGTGGCACATCCTGTCACCGATTGTCAGCGCATGTTGTGAAATAGCCAAGAGCAGAAGCAAGTCACAAACCTTAGTAACAACAGAACCAGCACCAACGGTAGCACCTTTGCCAATGGTCTTGCCTGGTAGGATGATTGCGCCACCTCCAATCCAGCAGTCCTGCTCAATCACGACCGGCTTGCCGGTCTGAGGGCCCTGCCCGCCCATGCGTCGTTTTGGATCAGTAGACATGGTAGCTGTGTAGATGTTGACGTTCGGTCCGATCACGCAGTGGTCTCCAATCTTCACCTCACATACATCATTGATGTGGCAGTTGCGACCCACAGCAACATGACTACCGATGGTGATGTTGTACCCATAGTCACAGGTGAATGGCGTTTCGACTGCAACTTCGCGTCCCACCCGGCCCACGTTGGTGACCGGCGACGCTTCTGTAGGAGAGACGCGAACAGGATCGCGAGGCTGCAGGATGTCGAGGAAAAGCCTACCCCTCTCCTCGTGTGAAACGCCATGGCTTGGGACCGTCAAGTTATTGAAGCGCCAGCACGCAGAGGCACATCGTTCGCGCTCCAGGCAGAGTTCCTTATCGAAAGGGTAGTAGCTCCGTCCAGAAAGCATTTCCTCCTTTTGCGTACGCCTGCCCGGGAATCCCGGGTGCGACAGCGCCAATTGTGCCGCGACTTGTGGATTAGTAGACGAGTGCTGTTGACCCCCCTGTGTCGGGCTGTTCTTCCTGCTCGCATGTAAAATATTGATCTGAGGCAAGTGCCCTCCGGGATGGGGGGTTTCCGGCTCATTATTGCGAGCGAGATCGTGCAGTGGTGGCACGCGTTGATATTCTTTGCTCATTCTCTCGCCGAATGGGGGTGGTTGTGTATTGGCGCTGACAGGAGTGGGAAACATGTTGCCTGCGGTGAACGTTGATATAGCTGAGAGTTTGTTGTCCGGGCTCGCGACTGACGCGCTTGGGATTGTTGATGCTGTTGGGCGGTCGTCTTCGGTCGTCAAAGGTCGGCCCTGTGGCGGGTCGATCCTTAGGGCCTGGCCACGATAGGGCGGCAGTGGTTCGCGTTTCCCTGACTGGGATGGATACGACCCTGGTTGAGGCATACCGTAGGCACCAGGGGGAACATAACTAGGATCCTTCGATTCTAATGGAACCGTTGGCGTCTTGTCATTGGGTTTTTGCCATTGTGCTCCCTTTTGCGCTGGATAGCCAGCGCATACGAAACCTCCCTTGACACAATTGACACCTGAGTATGAGTTAGCTAGCACTTGAGCATGACTCAGGATAAGGTGAACAAACACTCTGGTTTCGTTTCATCACACTTCTTCTTTCGACCTCGGCAAGTCATGCAGCCAGTCTTGGTCCGGTTGCTGAAGTTTCGCTTGCGCTTCTTCGGATCGTGCTGTAGCATGGACCCTTGGCGGTGCGTCGTGTGAGGTGAGCCATAAGCTCCGGTGGATCTCTCGTCGCCGTCGGGGCTTGTGTGATCATATTCAGAGCGATCACCTTGGGCGGCCCTGCGTAGAGCATCTCCGATGTGATCTTCCATATGTCCTGGAGAGGTCCTTGCGCTCTGCGGTACATCGTAGTGGCTACGGTCTTCTCGTGCCTGGTGTGCGTACCACTGCTCCCGGTCTCGCTGTGGCGTGTCGAATGGATCCCGGGCCTCCCCGTGAGGGGGAGCAGTGGCTGTGTCCGGCGTACGCTCTTGAGTTGGATGCTCTCTCCGAAGCTCTAACGACGTTGACCGCTTCCTCTTGAGTGAAGAATCTTGATCAGCTTTTGGCGAGTTGCGTGTGGCAGATCCTTCCGCTCCCTGAGTCGTCCAGTTTTCGCGCTGCGTAGAGTTCTCTGTGCCTGCCTGAGAATGCGCAGCTGAGCTTCGTGGGCGATCATCGGGGTTGAAATTAGTATCCGATATGGCAGATGGAGGTTCTGAACGACTCGGCGAGCCCCCGTTCAAGGCGGTGAAGGCAGACATCTTGCCTTGAACCTGACGGACAAGACCTGAAGGGACAATGACTGCTCGGGACGCCTTGTGAGAATTCTCCGTGGCACCAGACCAACTGTGGCAGTTTCAACAATCACTGTGCGAACAGCCGAGTACTCCTGACTTGACTGATGCAACAGCCGTTCCGGGCAAGCAAACGACTAACGCGGAAAGTCGACTTTGTCGTGAGCCCAAGTTGCACCATTCAACGTGATTGTGCACTTTCAAATACCGAGCCGGTGCAAGCTGCTATTCCCGACGACTTCTGATCGAAATGAGAGGTCCGGCCTCACAATTCATTCGCTACGGGAAAGCCTCGATCTCAGACCGCGCACACACCTTAAGGGTGCGATGAATCTGAGATATGAGAGACCAGAACGAATAATCTGTGAAGTGGGCTCAGATCTGCTGACAGGGCTGTGGACAAAGGTGAGAGGAGTCCTGGTGAGATGAGAATGAGATTTGGCGCACGAAAAAAATCCTGATCCAGGCGGGAAAGAGTCGTGAAATGCAAGAGTATGTAATTTCAAGATGCAAGAGGCCAATGCTTTGGGGCGCAGAAAAAGATCTTGGGTGAAGATTCGCGTTTCTCAGCTGGCGCTTGAGATGTCGGCTGTTTGGCGCGCGATTACGGTGCGGATTGTCTTTCGAGACGAGTCGCTGTCCAGCGATGGCGGCTCTCGACAATCGTGGATTTGGGTCACGACAGAGGTTGCTGAATCGTAAGTACGTCCGTGATGGTTTGACAAGAGATGAAGCTGGCGAGAGGGCGAGGACAGCACGACGTAGGACACGAAGAGAAGGCGCCTGGTGATGAGGGAGGAAAAGGCGGCTGCGTGCAATAAAGTGACAGACACCTCAATTGCAGGGAAGCGACGGGGTCCACGGCGCTTTGTCCAGCAAGTAAGGGACGCCTGCGGTAAGGTACGGCACCACCCAGATACCCCGGGCGCCGAGCGTCTGCGTCTGCAACACCCAAGCAAAGGGGGAGTCTGAGTATATTGCAAACGACACGCCCCCAGGAGAACTCGGGGCAAAAATGCAGCAGCTCAGTCAGAGCACCATAGGCAGGGAGTGTGAACTACGGGCAGCTGAGGGAGCGCAGCAGAGGCGCGTAGCACGACTCTGTGGGTTTACCGGCGCGTTCGCAGAGACATCATCATTCAAGTCAAATCTGACGATCAAGACCAGGAGGAAGGGGATGGCGCTTCAGGGATGGCGAACGGAGTGGTGGACTCGAGATGCCACTATACAAGTACGCTGACAGAGCCTTTCGGCGCGTAAAATTGAGAGCCTGGGGCGCAACGATGAGGTTCGGCTGTTGAGCTCGGAGGGTGCACGTCAGCTGCACAATGCAGTGCAGCGGACTAGGGTGTGTGATAAGTGGTAATGGACTACGAAAGCCCGCGCAACGCAACCGCCAGCGTGTAGATACACGTACCGGTGGAGGGGCTCGAGGGTTGAGAAGTCGTGGAGGGATGGAACGAGGGGTTTAGCGCAGCTGAAATTCCCAGGTCAGGGAGTGGAGCGAGCCGCAGTGCGATCTGTTTGGCCAGTGTGGACGAAGGACTTGTCCCTGTCTACGGCGGCTGTTGGGAGCGAGCATGCGCTAAGAATTAGAGGCGTTCTCATTGAGCCAGTAGAAGCGACGTCCAAGAATGGTGTGTCGCATGGGGAGCGTTGGAGTCATTCAGCGTGGTGTTTGATCGTCATGAGGACTTCCAAGGGTATTCGGTCCAACGAAAGGATGCACAATTAGACTGAGCTCACTGGTAAGATCTAATCATACCCAGAAACCTGCTGCCTTGGCCTGCACGCTTCTACTGTCCACGTTACTGAGTCGTTGCTCCTGCCAAATGTTGCTATTGAATGGATTCTTGAGTGTTCTTGTCATTTTTGAGGCAGGTGCCACCTCCTGAGCAGTTCTCACTTGGCCCCTCACAAATCAAGCCTCAAGGCAAGAATAGCGAGTTCCGAAGGTCGTTCATACCTTCCCTCGGGAGCGCACAGGTTCGATAGCACTGCATGTCAGTTTCTTCATTGTTCATGCCCACATGCCTTGATCTTATTGCTCGTATCTCAGACACTAGACTATGAGCGACCAAAGGACTACGCGAACTCCGACACGTCCATCAAGACCCCGTTCGTGGCGAAGAAGATTTGGAGAGCTAAGGATTCGGCTCGGGCCCCCATCAATTCTCATCTCCCTCGAGCTCATGGATACGAAGGCTAATGATCCAGAGTGAAAGGCTCGTAGGTGCCTTACCTGAAGCCCTAGGGGATTCGCTGTCATTAGCGCCGCCTAGGGTCCTGGCAGAGGTGTGTGAGGTTGCCGAACCGGGGCCGGCAAGGGCGTGTGGTCGCCGGCCGTAACAGCCGCCGCGGAAACGTTATGAAGGTCACAGGGGACTGGCATTGGCTTGCGCCCTGTTCCGAGGCAGCCAAAGATCGCTGTGTCATGTTTCGCTTCCACGTGAAAGAGGCCGTTTCGGAATGCACTGAGTGAAGCAGCATTGCTATGAATAGGTAGTCGTGCAACAATTAAATAAGCATTGCCTTCGATTTCCTCAGCGTGATATCATTCCACATGGCGTTACATGGTTCCAAACCGGTCCCGTCCAGTAGTAGGGGCGCACACTCACTTGCAGTAGTCTCTTTGTGATATGTCATTGCATGCACTCGGTACGTGCAAGAACGCTGGAGGATGTGCAACAGGAGGGCGCTTGTGTTCATGTTGTTCACACCCACTGCTCCTTCCCAAGATAAAAGCTCATTCCGAATCACAAAATCGAGTCTGCCCCACGAAATCCCTTTGAACAGTCTCGTCATCTGTCGATCGCCGCGCCAAAGGCTCAATTCGTTGAACTCGACAACAGACATCCGTCGTCAGCATGACCCGCAGTATCCAATCCTTCCCTATGATAGTTCTCAAAGGCATCCATCCTTGACAGGCTTAGGTCTGACATCGCTGCTAGGTACCAACAGACATTGTTTCCGTGTATCATCCCCGCCACCAGACCAACCAGGCATCTAATTCTGCCTTTCGGATGCGATCACGCTCTCGTTACCGTACTGGGCTCGTGTCCCAAATTCCGACCACGCGGCCGTTCCGTGCCCTGGCAGGGGTGGCACACCAATGCGCGTCCAGTGCCATCGGTATGTTCATGGTGCCGTACGGTGCGGTGCGTCTCGTCTCTCGCCGCCCGGGGCCCCAGCCACCTGCCTTGGCTAACAGACAGGAGCGAGTGCTCATCCTCCCCTATGATTGAGCAGGCTGCCGAAAGATCTGCATTCAGAGGCGAACAAGCGACTTACGCGACGAGTTAAATACGTCTTGCCGAGCACAGCCGCTCTGAACCACTGACTGCAGCGCCTGGCTCATAACGCTGTTTTAGGAAGCGTCTGTATTACCATCTCAACAGTGCTCTCTGTTTGCACCAACCATGGCACCGCCGGGCGGCCCCAGCTCCGATCGTGACTTTGTGCGGGACGTCCGTTCTTGCTCCGCTGAGCGGCATGTCACAACCATACCGCGATGGATCTTGCATCGCTGCCGGATTTGGATCGCTGATGTTCCAGGGTTTTCACAGTCCGCACGGCACGAGCTCCATTAGCGACCTTGCAGCTTCCCCGCCCCTGGTGTTGCACCGGCCGAGAGCAAGCTGCGAGTCGGCCCAGCATGCCACTAAGAACCAGGATCTGTCTTAAGCATTAGACGACAATGCATCTTGTTCGCATTTTAGCCAGTTGATCATGCCGCTTGTCATAGACACTCGCAACTCGCAGCCTCTTTGATAGCGGTGACCCACGAGGCAACCCGAACCAACAGCATATGGTCCCGTTCTCGGAACGGGAATGGTTGGGAAGGACATACGACCTCCGAGTTTAGCGAGGACCAGATTGCATGACCAGGTCTGTCGCACGCCTTGCGTCGCGTTGCTCGATCAGCCAACTACAACAGCAATGGCGGACTTGCGCACTCACAACAGCTCCGTAGACGGCGCTGTTGCTCGTGCATTCAAGAGCTAAGCCTTTGTGTGTTTGCATGCTATCAAGGGCGCCATCTGCTCGGGCACGACCGACGCGGCCGTGCTTCAAGATGCTGGCGTGCATCTCCGCCCAACCATATTTGCGTCTCTTCAAAAGCCGCTTCAAATAAAGAGGCGAGCAATCTTGAGTAACGTATACAGGACCTTTGGACTCACCGCAGCAAGCGTTGCCAGATACATCCGACTGATGCGACGGTACCTGAGAGGCTAGCACTTGGATACCACGGTTGTGCCATGATCGTGATGCCCTTTGAGAACGTGGGGTCTCAGGACGATAAACGCTCTCACATGCTTTAAAGATGCAGCGGGAAGTGCCGCGGGATGTACACCAAATTGGTCTCGTTTGTGGCCAGTCCAGATCACCTGGACTTGGTCGCGACCAGGAAGATCGAACTGTCGATCACTGGACCAAGCCGACGAACCTTGGCCAGCAACAATGACTGCCGGCGCTATTGTCATCTCGGAAGAATGAGAGCGCTGGAGAAACAGGCAGCATGTAACCCTATGTCCTGGTCAAAATCTCTCCGAAGCTTGACCATCGATCCCAGTGTTGCATCGGACATTGCTCAACCGGGACACAGTCCCGAAGCGCGAAGCCTGCAAGTGTCAGAGTACTACACATACGCGGCCAATCGCAGGCTGGGGTAGGGTCGTGCGGATCAGATCCTCGACAGAGCCTGTAACCCAGCTTGCGATGCATGCAACGAGACGGCAAGTCGCAACATTAACTACGGCCAAAGAGCAGTGTCGCAACTCTTCCCGCCGCGAATGGTGACTATATTGGGCTGGAGCGCATGCGCAGAGCTATTCTCGGATACGGGGGCGCTTACACTTCCTCGGTGGGCAGCATGGAAGCGCGTTGCAGCACGAGAGGCGACAGTTTCATCGCCTCCCGAACTCAGGCGCGTCCATGTAATCGTCGTGTCCAGGCGCGCCCCACTAGACAGAAATCCGCAGGCTAGTCCACCCAGGCCCGTATATGAATACATGGGTATGAGCATGAGCTTGGGCAGCACTAGCTTCGGCCACGGACTTGAAGCCAGTTCAAGAAGGTGAGCGGGGCTACTGGAAAGGCGGCTCTCCTCTGACACATGAAACTACAACCTCTTGAGGTAAGCAGAAACGCTCGCCAACTTATGGCAATTCAACGAACTTCGGCGCATTGGGGGTGCGGTCGTGCGGAATCCCGAGCCCTCTGGCCCTGGAATCCTGGCACGCCTCCCAGTTCATATTCGCAAGTAAGCATCCAATGTGTCCTCGCATTGGTCGACCCTGTTTGACATCCAGTTCGAAGGGAATTGGTTCATTTTTCTGGTTCCGACGGCCGCTATCACATTTTGTCCCAAGTGCGCCTTCTGTTCGGATCTGCGGCCATCCCCATCTGGCAGATAGACATCGGAGTTCAGTTGCGTCACTTTCAGAACTATTGTGGAAGGCGCTTTCAGAGATGGCTATGATTCGGAGAGGGGTGTGAGCGCGCAGATATCTATGGTCATTTCAATCACTTCCCATTCACTCGATCGTTGAAGAGAAAGCTCATTGAGCTCTTGTCAGACTCAGTTGTAGTACTTCCCAGAGCCACGACCAGCCGCGCTTGTGTACATTCGCTCAAGCCGCATCGGCTTGAAGTCAGTGAAGATGGCTAGCGACATGTGTTCGGTTTTGTAGTGCCAACCCCCTGGCTGGCGTTGTTCAAGGTGCTTTTGTCGTGGACTTCGCCATCCAAGCAGTATGCAGCGACAATTCCGGCGTCTCGCGCAACAAATTTCCTTTGGGCAGTGAACGCGGGAGAAGTGCTTCAGATAACGCATGAAACAGGCCAGCTCTGCTCATTACGAGCGAAGCCTGTAAAGACTCATCACTACCGCTTAGGGCGGTCCAATCAGGACGGCGAAGCGATATAGCCGCCTGTTAAGCGCCTGTCCCACCACCCTGGTCTCTCTCCACACGTTCCCTCCAGAATGTTGCCTCTAGGTACCAGATCGAGACAACCACAGTCGTCCAAGCACTCTATTTATATTAGCATGCATGAAGTCCCTTGCAACTCCTGAGCGGCGTTGGCAACGCTCTTGCCCGAAATTTGATACTATATGACTGCATAGTCGCGATACTGTCCGGGAGAGCCTTCCAGCAAGAAGCTCTACAAGGCT
>WNLN01000536.1:0-11938 GCA_021347865.1 Sarocladiaceae sp. CBMAI 1973
AACTCTGTCATCTCCTTGATGTAGTCATCATCTCTTTGATCTTTGACCTTCTGGGGCATTGGCCGTGCCTCATTCGCGTAGTGTTCCAGATATTCTCTGTATCGAGATCGCTTCACTTCGTCATCCGCATACGGTCCATTGGCGCCGCGGGCCAAAGCTGCCACTGCTGTCGCGGTTTCGAGCTTAGGTAATCGTTCCAGTAAGGCTGCTTGTGAGTCTTCTGCCGATATCTCAAAACCTGTGGGTATCTCTCCTTTCGCCTCTGGCAGGTTCTGCTTCCCCGAACCGGCGACCAGCTTATCTCTCGCGGACCCTGACAAAAAGTCGAAAACTGACTTCCCGGGAAGCGCTTTCTCTCCCAGTAATGCGGCACGCGATCTTGGGTCCAGGGTTGATGCTTTCGCTGCGTCTGTCGCAGACACAAAGCTGGAAGATGCATCTTTCGCGGTGCTGTTTTTAGATGATTTCCATCCCTGTGGTACATCTGGCGGCGCGTATCTTGAAAATAAATTTGCAAAGTCTTCTGTGATCTTTGACAAAATGAAGCCGTCCAGTGGCAGCCGACCATCGTGACATCGGCTCATGCTCGGCCCGTTGCGCGCTGTCTTTGGCACGAACACAGGAGCATTCTTCAGTGCCGGGTTGATCGTGGCCTTCTTGGCCTTTTTCTTCTTGTCGCCACCAATCACACGGTTGTACTTGATCTTCGGGCCAATGTCGTAGGGATCTTCGTCTGAACCATCGTCATTGAGCACTCCAACGCCAATGCCGCGCCTTTCGGCCTTCGTTCTGGCTTTCGAGAGAGACACAGGACGAGTCGCATCTTGGTCTACTTCCTCACTGTCACTCCTGACATCCTCTTCTGGTCTTGACGTGGCAAGACTTGCCTCGCCGCTGTGACCCAGTCCTTTGCGGTCTGTTTTCCGGACGAATTTGATCATCGGTGCATTATCGGGTGCAAATAGAAAGGTTTTATCGTCGCCAGCCTGAGCCAGGTGCAGACGCGCACCTCGTCGGACCTTTGGACCGATCCCCGATCCATCTTTCCAGCCCATCTTGCGCATTAGGCGAAGACCTATGGTATCACCAGTCGTCCTAAATAGCGTCGAGAGGCCCCCAGACTGGAAGCCTTCCCCTTCTGACGACCCTAGGCCTGCGAAAGCTTGGTGTGTCTGTAGTTTTTGTGCTTCGGCTGCGACCTCGAGATCCTCTTCGTCCATGTAGTCCTCGGGTCGATGTTGCGATGCTTTGGAATCATCTTTGCGACGATTAGATCGGCTCGAGACGAATGTGGATGGTGTCCAGCCCTCTTTTGAGCCGACAGTGTTGAAATACCTGCATCATTATTAGCTTATTGGATCCAAGATCTGCTCCTAAATATAGATGAACTTACCCAGCGCTGAAACCACCTGTGAATGCGCCATGCAAACGCTTTCTGCCCCTCTCGTCCCTCACTTCCTGCTTCCACAGGGGCAGATAGGATCCATCATCGCGGGCATCAGCCTCGTCTGGTAGTGGTGTGCCGAACAGCGCGAAAGGTGCATAGGCCGGGTTGTGATCGTCCTCGAAGTTTGCGCGCGACCGTTTGTAGGACATGGCTTTGATCGCCGGCGGCTCTGTATTTCATGTCACAACATCTGAATTTATGCGCAGCGACATGTAGGCGTAGATCCCCGAGTTGTCACTCGGTAAAGCCTATGTCCGTAGAAAGATGCTATGTCGACGTTGACGTGGGACTCCAGTGATGTGAAGTTGTCGCAACGCCGATATCGATAATCAGCCACAGCAAGCTCACGCCACAATGCTAACACCACTTTAGCCACGTCCACACACACCACCCATCGGATAACGAGACAGCACTCCACTCTTGACTTTGGAGATCCCAACACAGGACAGATGCATTGTCGACACTAGACAGACTCGATTCGCTACCGATAAGGCGCAAAGTCCGGCATCGACATCATAACCTTCCCTGAATGGTAAACAGGTTTCCCGGTCCACGATGCGACGCGTCAAGAGGGTCATTGGCCGGTAGTGTGGTCTTGGCCTGTGCGCATCGGCGATGGGCGTAGCTGTTCGTGTCGAGAACCATAGCCGTCGAGGGAGGCCCTGGACATCCCCACATGGGACAAAGCAAGACGTGGGATGATGTGGGCTATTAGACAGCTATGGCAGCTAGTTGTAGATAACTCATGCGCGATCATATACGATGAGGGCGAAGGGTGATGCCTACATTCATCGATTCGAGTAAAGACAGGCTTGCGGAGTCGGCAGCGAACGATCTCTCTTGATCTGGAGGACTGTTGGCGATTCAGTTCGTACTGAACGTAATTAGAACACTGCTTCCACTCCAGGTTCAGGTCCAGCCCCGTTGGCCTCCATCTTGATTCAGGTCCCGGGCACCGCCAGATTTAGGTACACAGAGGGCATAGCTTCCTGCCGCAATTCCGATGCCCAGCAGCCAGGCTCACAGACCCTCCCACCCCAAGCAGAGTCTGAAGCCCGATGTCAATCGACCAAATCGCCAGCCTCTGGAGTTTTTGGGCTCCCCTTGTTTTGCAATCTCGTTGAGTCTCCATTCACATTCTTCGCTTCTTACTCATCTATTTTCCGACTTTTGCTGGTAATTTTCGGTTCTTTCTCATACCTCGTTCTGCTCTGTCGCTTCTTTGCAGATCGTTCTTGCTTGTGGTCCTTCCGCGCATTGTTTCCGGCTCGTTACCACTTTTACCAGCCACCCGATAGTGAGACTGGCGCCACTTCGACTGAGACACCCTGCGCGCCCACTGAAGCTCGCCGCTTGCAGTTGGGTTGCCAGCGGTGCCTGGTTCTGCCGCAATTGACGTCCTGCAGAGTGCCGTGGTGAATCCAGCGCTTACGGTGTCACCCTACCCCAGGGACCAATTGCCCACCATGGCGGCTGCTCCAGACACTGCGATCCCCGCTGTCGGTGCTGCTGTAGACCACCATCACCCTCAGTGAGTCTCGCTGCCTGCTGGCACATTCGTTGGCACCACGCATTCATCCTCACCACCACCACCCCCCGTCCATCCATCCACCGCCTCCTCCTTCGTCGTCATCCTCGCTTCTGGTCCCAGACCGTCCATTCATCTATCGCCCCCAAAAAAAACCCCTTTCCTCTGTCCCTCTCGCTCCTCAATCTGGATCGCATCGCAAACCTCATCCGTTGGGCCAGGTGCAATTAGTTTTGCTAACCCTCTGTCTGTTCCTTGTGCCAGGTACAATACCCCGGCCCGCTCATATTCCACTCGATCCTCCCGCCCCTCTCCTCCTGACGATTATTATTATCCCTCCAACCCTGTTGGCCACGACCAAGCAACAGTTTCTCGCACTCAATCTCAATCTGCCTCTGCATCTGCAGCTGCGCGCGCCCAACAATATCGTCATCGACGCAGCTCCTCTTCTTCGGCCGTGCCATCGTCTCCTGCTGTCGCGTCTTATAACCGCCACCTTGATAATCACCATCGCCAGCAACAGCAACAGGCCCAAATTCACCACGTCAGCGGCACTACACCCCCGGTCCAACCTCAGCGACATCACCGCCGAACCTCTTCCTCCATTCGACCTCTACCCGAAATTCTGCCCGAAAATGACTGCGAAGCCTCGAACGTAGCCTCATATCCCCAGCGCAGTTCCAGTCGCGACCGCCCGGCTCACCCCTCTTTGGCCAATCCGCCAGCGAGACCTGCCGCCGACGTTGAGCCTGCAAGACTTGCCCATCGCCGTAGTGGCAGCACGCGACAGACGAATCATCATCGTACGTCCAGTCAAGTACAGAGTACTCATAACTCCCGCAATATGGCTCCATCGGCCAACGGCGCTTCGGCGCCCTCAGGTGCTCCTGCAGAAGGGACGCATTCATCCTCTGGAAAGCAAACGAGGTCCCGCACAACCATTCCCACCCAGTCGGGCAAGTGGATCCTGGGCAAGACAATTGGGGCCGGTAGCATGGGCAAAGTGAAGCTTGCGCGCAAGGAGGATGGCAGTGAACAGGTATGTTGTCCACGTGTTTCGTTTTGGAGGTGTATATCCCCGTATCTTCGAAGCTAAAGACCTTCAGGTTGCTTGCAAGATCATTCCCAGAGGCTCGACCGACGATGGCCATCAGAGTCGCGCCGACAAGGAGAGAGCCGATCAGTCAAAGGAGATCCGAACAGCACGTGAGGCAGCGATTGTTACACTCTTGAATCACCCCCATATTTGTGGTCTACGAGATGTGGTTCGCACGAATTACCACTGGTATATGTTGTTTGAATTCGTCAATGGCGGTCAGATGCTGGACTACATCATCTCACATGGCAAGCTCAAGGAGAAGCAGGCGCGCAAGTTCAGCAGGCAGATCGCCAGTGCCCTTGATTACTGTCACCGCAACAGTATAGTTCACCGTGATCTCAAGATTGAGAACATCCTCATCAGCAAGACTGGCGACATCAAAATCATCGACTTCGGTCTCAGCAACCTGTTCGCACCGCGCGGTCACCTCAAGACTTTCTGCGGCAGTCTCTACTTTGCAGCCCCTGAGCTTCTGCAAGCCAGAGCATACACCGGGCCTGAAGTCGATGTGTGGAGTTTTGGCATCGTCCTATATGTACTTGTCTGTGGCAAGGTACCCTTTGATGATCAAAGCATGCCTGCTTTACACGCCAAAATCAAGAAGGGTGTGGTCGATTACCCAAGCTGGTTGTCTACAGGTCAGTACCCTTGGCTTTCGGAACCGATCAGAGCGCTAACATTTATCAGAATGCAAACATCTTATGTCACGGATGCTGGTCACGGACCCGAAAATGCGTGCAACAATGCAAGAAGTCATGACGCATCCCTGGATGACCAAAGGATTCAATGGCCCGCCTGACAACTTCCTACCCGTTAGAGAGCCACTATCGCCACCGCTTGAGCCTGAAGTAATACACGCCATGCAGGGTTTCAACTTTGGATCCCCTGAGAGTATCCGGGCTCAGCTCACGAAGATCATCGACTCTGAGGAGTACCAACGTGCCGTCATGCTTTATCAGAAGGAAAAGGAGATGCCGCAGCCGAACAGAGACGGGGAGAAGAAGCGTGGTTTCGGCTTCGACTTCTACAAGCGTCGGAATTCAGGCACAAGCAGAGACACATTAACCGGTCCAAGCTCCGAGGCTTTGCAGCTCGGCAACGATCCTCTCAACGCATTTAGCCCCCTATTATCTATATACTATCTTGTCAAGGAGAAACAAGATCGTGAGCGTCCAGAGGGCGCTCCTCCCACTCCTTCGACGCCCCGTGAGAAGGAGAAGGAGAAGGAAAGGGAACGAGACCGAGATCGTGACCGGGAACACCGCGAGCATCGCGATCATCGCGACCCTCGAGATTATCGTGAGCGGTCGCGAGAAGAACGAGAGCGGCCAGTTGATGCTCTGCCCGAAATTGCCCCACCTCAGGCTGCGGTGACAAATGCCACGAGATACGAGATGCCAGGAGAGCAGCCCACCGGCGGAAGGACAAGGCCTCGCGCGCGGACTCATGGTGAGGATGATGCGCCCGATACCGCCAAGCAGGCCACGCCGCCTGAGCATCGACCGGAACAGCAGCCACAAAAGAAAGAGAGTACTGCCTCTGGCCTTCTCCGACGTTTCAGCACCCGCAAGCGCCGTGATCCCGAACGTTTGGACAAAGACCGCTCACACCCTCCTGTTGTACAAGTCCATTCACCGGCAGACGGCTCTTCCTTGACCCCAAGGAAGAGCTTCAGTATTCGCCGAGGCCGCAGAGAAAGAGATGGCAGCGCAGAGCCTCGCTTACGATCAGGCAGCAGCCAACCACAACACAGCGAGCTTCTCAGTCCTCCAGCAACTGCCGGGGGGTCTCGCGAGTCTCGTCGCGGAGGGCTTGGCCGTTCTACCAGTGTCAACTCGGCAGAGATGAGGCGTCAAAAGGCCAGGGGCGCGGCGAAGGAGCCACCACCAACCAGTGGGTCGGATCAGTCAATGGCAGAGGAACCACCCGCAGGACCATCACGAGGCCACGGGCATTCCAAGTCAGTCGCATATCGTGCTAAGTCCTTGGGGCACGCTCGCCGGGAAAGCATTCAGCAGCGCCGTATGAGACGGGAGGCGGCTCAAGAGGCCAACGTTCCAGAAGAGACGGATCAGGAGCAGGAAGCAAGCGGCGTGTCGACAGAGCGTCTCGATAGCTCCGACTTGGCGAAGCCTGTTTTCCTCAAGGGATTGTTCAGTGTCTCAACAACATCAGGCAAGTCCGTGCCTGCCATTCGTGCAGACATCCGACGAGTCTTGCGCCAGCTCAACGTGGACTTTGTTGAGATCAAAGGCGGGTTCACATGTAAGTACATGCCCAGCATCGACCTCAACAAGGTGCAGGATCCTCCGGGCAGCCCTGGTCCAACGTCAGCTGGCGGCGGTCATCGAAGGCGCTTCAGCTTTGGCGGGCTTATGCGGGGTGATGATCGAGAGGATGTTCGCGATCCCTCGGATCGTCCACCTACGACGCCTCGCACTCCGGGTCGCTCAGACAGGGATCGCAGCTACTCCAACTCGGAGACGTCGGTGGACAGTATCCCGAGGCGAGCGAACCACGGGAACTCAAGACGCGCACCAGGAGAGACGTCAACACAAGTGCAAAGCGATCTGGGAGGCAGTATGGTACTCGAGTTCGAGATCTTCATCGTCAAGGTACCACTCCTCACCTTACACGGCATACAATTCAAGCGTCTCGACGGCAACACCTGGCAATACAAAAACATGGCAGACCAGATCCTGCGGGAGCTTAGGCTCTAGTTTATATGAGCGAAACGAGCGGTGCATCAAGACACAATGATATTAGTTCAGCGGCTCTGTATAAGGCGGACAAGACCCTCTCCTTTAAGCGATGCCAGATGAATGGGCAGGTTTGAGGATAAAGATATTGAACACCACTAGCATCAGCGAGCAAAACATTTTTGATTTTTGATACGGGAGCTGCGGCTGCGCATGGGCTCTTGTGCAACTTGTTGTGCTCATTTGAGACGCGGCGGTCATGGGACTCGCGATCTTGGGCAGCAATGGGGCAGATAGGTTGAACTTAATGAAATGAGCTATTCGTCCAGACGAGAGTACATGTACACACGCACTTGCAAGTTTTTATTTGGCGAGGTTGCGTGTGACCATAGGAATGACCATTGAAGCTCGGTCTCATGTTGACGTGCGTGCCATTAAGAACGGCAGCGCGATCTATCGATCCAGTCACAGCATCACGGCCCTCGTAGCCAGCACATTCTCAACAAGCAGCCGCAGCTGTGGCAGAGCACCGTCCACAGCTGAACAGAACGAGGATCGAGTGAGCTTGTGCCATTATACAGAAACCAAGCCTTTTGGTACGACTCGGTGCGTTTCACCAGTTTCCCCCAATCACGGGCCGCCATCCTGCTGACTAAGGCCGCTCATGGCATAACCCTTGCGCCGCCCGAATCCTACTACGAAGCCCGCTCCGCCCGCTCCGCCCGCCCTTGACGACAACCTCGCTTGCCCTCTGCTGCCCTCCCCCAAGCTGTATTTGCCTTGGGACACCCCTCGGCTACGCCACTCATCTGAACGTTCTCAGCATCCTGCATCTTACAACCTTCTCAGTCGACCATCATCAATTTTGAGACGATTCTGCATGCGCGAGATTTGCCGGTGGTTCACAGATCTTTCGCAAGATATAGTCAGCTTTAGTTTTTGAGCCTCACCGACTTGGGACGACGAACGCGACGCCTCGAGCACCGCGCACTCTCATGCCAATTCCAGAGCTCGCGCGATACCGAACGATTATCTCCGACAACGGAGCCCTTCCTGACGACTGCCAACATTCGAGATTGCCGGAATTCGGCGGGCATCAGGATCCTGAACACGCGGCAGACAACGACCGACCTTGACACAACTTGAATCGGGCCGTGCATCGGGGCCACTGACTCCCCCAAAACCGTGCGATTCCCTTCGGATCTGAAACTCGGAACTTGTCAACGCCAGATCAGACGTCGCAAAGCCGCGCAGCTGGCGCAGATCATCCATTAAGATGATGCCCTCCGCACATGTCTACGGACATCATCAGTTCAACCCGCCTGACTCCTCGTGGATGCACCAACAACAACAGCAGCAGCAGCAGCAGCAACAGCAGTCTGCAGCCCAGCACCATGCCCAGCAGCAGCAACAACAACAGCAGCAGCAGCACTTCAA
Organism: Sarocladiaceae sp. CBMAI 1973; assembly: GCA_021347865.1. NCBI lineage: Eukaryota > Fungi > Ascomycota > Sordariomycetes > Hypocreales > Sarocladiaceae > Sarocladiaceae sp. CBMAI 1973. The sequence goes on from WNLN01000536.1 coordinate 8,211, forward strand.
CCGCCTGACCAACTCGGCTGCCACGCAGCAGAATGCTCAAGCTCAGGCTGCCGCTGCCGCCGCCGCCGCTGCTGCTGCCCACGACGGTGCTCATGAGAATATTTCCGAGGATAACAGGAGGACAATGGGATATATCGCTGACTTGCTCAACGAAAGCACACGTGAGGCCGCGCTCCTCGAACTTAGTAAGAAGCGGGAGCAGGTGCCGGAACTCGCATTGATTCTGTGGCACTCATTCGGTATGTTTTTTGTCTCTAAATCATGCGTCGAAGGTGTGGTGTGCTAACTCAGAACAGGCGTCATGACCTCCCTTCTCCAGGAGATCATTTCTGTGTACACTCTGCTCAACCCGTCACAGCTGACTGCTGCGGCATCGAACCGCGTTTGTAATGCCCTCGCATTGTTGCAGTGTGTGGCCAGCCACAATGACACACGAACCCTGTTCCTCAACGGTGAGCAAAATGATGACCCATATTCTACTGAGGCACGTCCACTAATTTGGTGACTTTACAGCCCATATCCCTCTCTTTCTGTATCCTTTCCTGAACACGACTTCGAAATCCCGGCCTTTCGAGTATCTCCGCCTTACGAGCCTCGGCGTGATCGGCGCGCTGGTTAAGAACGACTCGTCCGAAGTGATCAACTTCCTGCTCACAACTGAGATCATCCCGCTGTGTCTTCGTATCATGGAGACAGGCTCCGAGCTCAGCAAGACCGTCGCCATCTTCATCGTCCAGAAGATCCTACTCGATGATAATGGCCTAAACTACATTTGCGCCACGTACGAACGCTTCTATGCTGTGGGTACGGTCCTTAGCAACATGGTTGCGCAGCTTGTTGAGAGCCAAACGGCAAGGCTGCTCAAGCATGTGGTTAGGTGCTTCTTAAGGCAAGTTCCCTCAGCAATGCTTCTTTGCCCGTTCCCAGAGGTCGTTGTTTGAAGTGCGAAATCATGCTAACTCTTCATTCACAGGTTGAGCGACAATGCCCGGGCCAGAGAGGCCCTCCGACAATGCCTTCCCGAGCCCCTCCGCGACGCAACCTTCTCGTCCGTTCTGCGCGATGACGCCGCTACGAAGCGATGCCTCGCTCAACTCCTCATCAATCTTTCCGACAACGTTGACCCGAACTCGGCTGGTGTTGGAAACATGTGAGCAGGCTCGACGAAGTCATGAGATCGCTACAGAAGCGGTGTCTGGTGCACGGAGCTCAAGGGATCAATCAGAGGAGCCCGGCCCTACGACTTCGAACAGGTTGTGGTTCCAGGTCCAAAGACCCTTGGGCTGTGTTTTACTACTATAAGATGGTTTTTCCATGGCGTTTGGTCTGGCGTACAGGAAGCGAAGGTAGCCGAAGGGCTGACAACGGACGGTTCAGCACATAGGGGCAATGCTCCAGCCTCAGCTCGCGACCTTCTTCGCCTCTATTCCGTTCAAAAGATGGGTTGTGCTCGATCCGGTGCTGGAGGACTTCACTCCTCAGCTTTCGTGGTCGACACATCCCTTCGCACGTTCATTTCGATGCTTCTGAGTCTCATTTCATTGCGGATCATCGGAGAGGGCACTATAGCTCTCGCGCTTCAACTTTTCATGTTTGGCGGGAGCATTCTGTCACGACAACTTGATTACTCCAGGGGAGGGGAAGTCGTGTATTATATAAGTAGTCAACGGTTGCAGACGGCAGCACGGGCGAATTGGGAATTTGAGAATCTGAGGTAACAAAGTGAGGTGGTAGATGATAGCAATCGACGAAGGGAAAGGTCGTTTCCTTGAGGAGGCTGGATGACCAGGTGTGGTCGGTATATAGGTAGAAGAGCACATCGTGTACATCAATTATCCAGGCATTCATGTTCACCTCGCATTTTCATCATGCCCTCGCTGTGGAATAGATCATCACAACATTCTGCAGGCGGGTTGTGCAATTGTTTCTTGACAGTACTGGGGATAGATCGATTACCTGGTAGGTTGCGAAGTAAGATACAATCCTGGCAACCTAAACTGCCAAGCCGTCGGAATTCCTAATTCTCACTAAAACCGAGGCTCATGATGTTGTTCGCTTTGTCAGTGTCTTTGTAAACAGCATTAAAATAAACATAATTGCTGCCCAGCTTACACCGCCGCCGAGATGCATGTGATAGATGACAAGCACCTTACGTTTAGGGTAGCCATGTCGATGTCGATGTCTTGGCTTCCAAGCCTAAAGCCGACGATAGGATCGGGGATGTCCTCTTCCTTCCAGCCAAACACATCACGAGTGTCGTCATTGGCATCATTCAGCGTGCGCAGCAATCGACTGCGCCGCAGGGCGGAGACAGAGGGGTGGTGATTGGGGGCTAAACATGACTTGCTCTCGAGCGAATGATGATGATCAGAAAAGGCCCCAAAACGCGCGCTTTCTTCCTCTCGTCCAAAGTCTCCGACGGCGCCCCCAGTTCTCTCCTTGAAACTAAAGCGCTCCGCCACAGACGTAACGTTCAATCCTTCGAACCTTGGCCATTGCCGCATACACGCGCGCTTATTGGACGCGGTATTGGGTCCTTGGGCCCTCCTCTCTCTGTTCGCTTTGAGTTTCACCTCTTCTGGGATAACTTGTGCGATTGCGATATCTCTCCGAGAGAGTGTGGTGGAGAGCGTCGTTGTTGTTGCATGCTGCTTCTACTAATCTGCTGGGATTTGGAGAAGGTTGAGTGGGCTTTCTCGGCCGCGGAGGGAAACGGAAATTATGATGGTAGAGATGTTTCACCCTTTCTGGAGGGTAGACGCGGATGGAGGGTGAATGTGATAATCGCCGGTGCTGTTCTTTCGTCCTAGAGGTATTGCCGTGGCCCCCAATGGAGAGCGTCTCACGATGGCCTCAGTGTTCACCATATTGGGCGCCATCAATCCCCCGCATGCACAGTCTTGGATAATACAAATTGCCCCTGATATGTCGATCAGGCCTCAAAAATGAGCCCAGGGGTCTCTGAAGATTCATCACGGAGACATCAAGCGACGGCATGTAGGAAGCGGGCGCTGGGCCTCTCCAACAACACCACCACATTACTCAGACAAGGCACACACACGGCACGCGGCAGAACATCCCATCTCCTTCCTGAATCCATCCATGCAGAAATCACCACACACCTCTCAGCCCTGTCAGGCGGCCAGCGCATGAGCTGCAGGCCATGGCGCAATAGAAAGTCCCGGGCCAACGACACCCCTTAACCTCCTGGTCGGTGTTTGGAAGCAAGAACCTCGCCAATCTCCCCGATACTCCCCTCCAGGTTGCCCCCTGGATGGCCACACTTTCTTAGGTTTCTAATCGCCAATAAAGGCATAGCAAGATGCAGCGGGCGTTGGCATACGGGGTCCCCTATTCTCTCCTACCCTCGCTCCCAATTCCAAATGAGGCATCTCTAGCTGACTGCAACCCTGGGTAATTGACCAACCACCCTCTCTTCTGATCCCCCGGTCGTGCATATGTGACAGCGAGAGAAGTAATATCTCACATCCCCGAACTTTCCCCCGGGTGCATTTACCCAAGGTTTAAGAAGCTCGGGGGCGAGCTGATGCAGGATCCGTGTAGACAGATTGTCAGCCTTGCCCTGTCGCTGAACCGACACCGGAATAAGACAATACCCAACGAGACTTGCATATTGATCTCGAGATCCCTTCCCCTGACACCCGTCGTGTAGCATCAAAGGAGCAGAAACGTGCCATGCTCAACCCAGCGGTGTGGCATGGGAGGGG
>WNLN01000537.1:0-11701 GCA_021347865.1 Sarocladiaceae sp. CBMAI 1973
TAAGAGTAGCGAATAAGCATCGTGTCGGAGTATCGGCAAGCTGTGGGTGTGCAATAGCAGGTGGTGTGCCCGCAAGAGCTGCGCGATCCGATGGCACCGTGCCAAAGGCGAAGTCCTTCTCGTTGCATGGAAGGAGTGTCGTAATATCCTCGAGAGGGAATGGCGCTGGAGTCTTGTAGCCTGAGTGAAGGTTCTCTTGGCTTTGAATCATCCAGAATACTCTTCGGGCGCTTTCCTTGGTGACGACGTCCTCGGCATTGCTTCCAGAGTCAAGGGCGTAAGATTCCTCGCAGTGCAACCTTTGAAGTGCTGCCATTCGCACAGCTACACCCATGTCGATCGAGGATCGCTCTCTGTCACCATTGCCCCATTGCGATATTGACAGGAGAAAGAAGGCTTGCAATCGTTCCAATGACGACTTGTACATCTCAGACGGAACCATCAACCTGGAGACCTCAAGGAAGTGATCCGTCGCCTCCCTCGCGCCTCCATATCTTTTGGTCAGCGACGGTGTGAATCGCGCAGAAATAGAAAGGATGCAGCATAAGAGGAAGCTGCTGACGGTCTCTGGTTGTCGTACAAGCTTCTCTAGGAACACTGCTTTGGGAATGAAGCCGAGCTGAAAATACGACGTGACAAAGATGCGACATCCTTCCACGACTTCATCAATAGGCGGCAGGACCTCGTCCCGACTCAAGCTCGGCGCCGAAGATAATGAAGAGATAAGTCGAGAGCCGAGTTCCGATGGCCTTCTCCCAGGACTCGAGAAACCTGCCGCATGGGGAGATGACTTCGCGTACCCATCACTCTCTGACGGCGCAGCAGGCACCGGCCTCCTTCGAAATTGCCGGTCGATATCCTTCTCCCCACGTCTCGGGAACAAACACTCCTTGGCTGCCTTGTCCCCCGCCAATCTGCACGCTTCACACGGCGGCTCGACTCCTTCGTGGATGCACTTTGTTCTTAGGCGCCGGCAGCGCCGGCAAGCTACAGTGCCGCGTCGCTTCACCGGCGGTGTCGGTGCGGCTGCATCGCCGGTCGCTGCCCCTTGTGTCTGCCGCTGAGGGTCTGGATGTGCCGGTGTCGGACCCGGTGCCGGCGGACGGGCCTGCGCGTCTGCAGACTCCATTTTCTTCACCGCGTCAAGATCATTGTTGATAATTCTTTGTTTCGAATCGCTTGGAGGCAATTGAGATAGGGCTGATGGACGCTTGATGGTGATGGATGACGTGGGGAAACTCAATTGTTTAGCTAGTGGCGCATGCGACGACCTCACCGACTATTCCGGAAAATGCCATGAATTAAGGTTTCAGACTCGACGGTTTCTGTCAATCAAAACGTGTAGTCTGCTCGTCTTTCCGACATATAGTCGGCTCATTATCCCGAGCTTCGATGATCATTGCTTTCGTCGGCTGGAAGATGGAACTGTACTGGCAAGTGAGGATACCAAACTTCATCGCCACTGTGAGGCTGCCAATTGCAATGATGGATGTATTCGAACGACCATTTCTAACACTCCAGCGGGCCAGTCGTTGTGAATCATCAAATTTTAGCCAGCAACGCCATAAGAAGACTGTTGTAATTGCAGAGGAAAAGAACATGATAAATCTGTGTCTTGTTGTGGAAGTACGGCCCTAAGGTCGTCCCATATCACATGGACTCAGGACTAGCACAAGATCTGATACGATTATATCAATAGCAAAGAACTATACAAATCGCCTACACGAACTTATGGCTTTATTAAAGACCAACAGCAAGGTCTGGTACGAATCGTATTCTTCTTGAGACAGGTATTTCTGCTGTCACTGCTACGCGGCTGAAACAACGAGCGCAGAACTCGTCGATCGCGAGAAGGCAGGAATGACGATATCATTTTACTTGGCAACCCGCACTTAGGTTTAGCTCCTTGACAGTCGTAACCAGATCATCTGCATTGCTAAAGTGATATGGGCGACGGCCATTAGCTGCGGTTCAGATTCCGACAGTACCTCTGTTCAGCCGCACTCACGCCCTGTGATGGGAGCAAGCATACAGAAGGACCGACATGTAATAATAGAAGACGTCTGTCACCAATGAAGCCATGGTTGCTAGACTTTTGTTCGATTACTTTTCAGCTTGATTGATCGTACTATCTTATCTCAGCGTACATGCTGGAGATGCACGAGAGCACTCGATGCTGGATCTCTAGCTAAATTTACTGGGAGATGCCAATGACACCTAGGAGCCGGTCAGTTCACATCCAAGTACGGGACAAAGAATCGACATACCGCAAGCAGGGCGGGGACCAGCGTTGCCAGTCTTGAGGGACTCCTCGTGTCCACCCTTGCCGAGATCGTCGGTGCCGGCGTGGATGACAACGGTGCGCTAGATTCATGTCAGCAATCAGATCTCTACAGCTAATTCACAATAGAGAATCACGTACGCCAACAACGCTGTGGGGGCCGATAAGCTTAATGAGGTTGTCGGTCACGGAACCCTTGGCGTTACCCTGGCCGTCAGTCTCGACATTGCCGAGATCACCAACGTGGCGGGTCTCGTCGGAGGGAGCACCGTGGTTCTTGCCGTGGGGGTTGACTGGATGTACTGATCAGTATTATTCTTCTCAACCTTATTTTCCGTGACCAGGATACTCACAGTGAGGGCCAGCGGAAGTGCAGCCGTTGGTGTTGTCACCGAAGGTGTGGATGTGGAAGCCGCGCTGGGCGTTGGCGTCGTTGCCGGTGATGTCCCAGCTAATGGTGGTGGGGGAGTTCTCGTCGGCCTGCTCGAAAGTCACGGTGCCGGAGACCTTGGAGTCACCACGGAGGACGCTGACTGGACGAGGAAAGCTTCGTTAGCGATGTCTACTCAGTAATGATGGTACCGGCTGGGACGAAGGGACGGGCCGCTGGGTCTATCAAGGGACTCGTGTGTGACACCAGTGATGGGTTGATGGCACGCGGCGTAGGGCTGATGCAGCCCGAAAAGGCAGATCATTGATCGGTTTGTTCCATCCATCAAGGTTGCGTTGCGAAGAACTCGCTCAAACCAGCGCAGAGGAGCGCTATGGAACACCAACCCCTCCATCCGTGCCGCCAGGGGAAACAAATAGAATATGCGCTTTGCTGCATGGGGCAATTCCGTACCTGCTTTGACCATTGTGTCGGTATTGGTTGTTTCCTGGGGGAGAAATTGAGTGTGACTTTGTTTGTTCGTCGATGAAGTTGATGATGAGGAGATGGTGGGGGAAAGAAGAGGAGCAGCTTCGGGAGTAGAAAAGGCAGCAGCAACAGCAGCGAGCGGCATTGACGGCGCGAACCGAGGGGTCCTACGACGGGCTTCCGACGAGCTACAGGGCAACAGCAAAACGCTGTCCTGCAGTGCTTCGCTCGCCCATACCGTAAAGAGACAGGGACACCACAGCTCCAGCTCCAGATCCAGCTATTCCACAGTTCTCCACTCAACAGTGATTAATAAGACGAAGCTTCGTCAAAATGTGGTGAAGCTCGAGGTGCAAGTGGATGCCGAAGCTTGCCCCTCATTTCATCATCACCCCGCCTTGAGACGCAACTCCCGTCATACTGACATGCAATACATCCGCCACCCGCCACACTGTAGAACATTGAAGATTGTTATACGAGTGTATTCATTCTGACAACGACGATGTAGATATGATTCAATCCATGAAGTAGTTCATGAGACAATATTCTGTGCCTCAGCTGCCCCTGCTTTGCTGGCTGTCAAGCTCTCTAAGCCCTGCGGCTCAATCCCGACATCGGAAGCTGTTCCGATGGCTTCTCAGTCCAACCCTGTACTCGGAAGTCGGTGTTCATTCGACACCGAGTGCGGCAACAACCTTGTTAATGTCCAAGTCTCGTAGTCATTCTTGACACGAGTATTTGCCATGATTAGAGCACCGGCCGGCATGCATTAGCCATTGTAGACATCATCCTTGAGAGATCGATCAGGAATACCGACATCAGCAATGCCGCTTGTAGAATGATGGTCTCATGCTATTACTATGACCGGAAGAGACGATCATGCTCTTTGGAAGTTCTTCTCCAGGCTTCGACGTAGCTTTTGAAATGGTGAACCCGAAGACAAAAACGTCATGGGGTTTCTCTAGCCCATGATCTTGAAGAGAACCAAGCGAAATCTGTCACAGATATTTGCCCCTTCATGGTCGAGGTCCTGGAGTGCACCACGTTGAGGACCCAACCCACCAAGTTCGAGCGGGTGTGGCGCGCATTTCTTCAGTTCTTAGCGTGGCTTTACAGGGCAGTCTGTTAGGTATCGACGCGTGTTTTCGTCGCGACTCCAAACCTTCAAGTTGCCTTTCCCTCTCCAACTTCGAGCCGAGGAACCGGGCAGGCCAATCGGAGACCACCATGTAGGAAGCAAGGGCGAAATCCGGTGTCAAGGATTGTTGAGTGTTCACGACTGAACACCAGGGGTCGCTTCAAAACGTGACGACTGACTGCTTCATGGACCCATAACCTTCGGCGTCCCCAGTCGGAGCCGTGAACAACGCCAATTCCATTGTCCTGCGATTGAAGTCCGAAATTCCCATGACGTCTTTCACTCGCTTGCTTTCCGGCACGAACGGTACTTCTTCCCAGCTGACTGTCGGCGTGATTCCGAAATCTGGCGATTGCCAGGCCGTGAGAGGAATCTCAGGCGCGTGCGGATTCACGAGAGTTGGGACATACGGCTCAACCAGCCCCGTCTTGACGCCATCTTCCTCCGTGGCGAGTACGTCTGCCATTATCGCCGCAGCCATGTCACTGTTCCAGATAGCTTCTGTGCGGTGCAAACTTGCCAGAATGCGAAGTGAGGCGTGTCGCAGCCTCATATGACGGCAACGACGTGTGACAACCCAAAGCGGAAGCACCACGCCGGGTTCGAAGCTGATACTACTATCTCCCGAGCCCGCTCGCGTCAGCTCTGCTGCTACCGTCGCGGCGTATCTGACGATGTACTCGCAGATCCCTAGGTGCGTGTCGAATCTTGTTTCCGGGCCGAATGGTGTTGCCCTCAGCATTAGATGAAGAGTGGCATGGAACAGCCTCAGAGAAAGCTTTGTGCGGCATTCTTCGGGGCCCGGGGAATTCGCAGCCTCAAAGTTCATGAGACTTCTCTCCCAAACAGCCAGGCGGCGTAAGAGCTCGTCCGTGCCAGCAAGCCAGGGTCCATACTGGAGCTGTTTATCGTGCAGGCAGTCATCATGGAGGTAATACGCACGGGCAATACCGAAGAACTCGGTCACGAAGTTCTCATAGGACGCACCTTGCCAAGTTGGAGCCTGCAAGGCCCCTTGAGGGGAAAACGCTGCCGTCGACTGGTCGAAAGGGTATGGCGCAGTGGACTCGCCGAATGTCATCACCTGCAGTTCGGTCCTAGGGAGTGTCTCTCTCGAAGGTCTCAAAGCCGGTGTCTGGCCACTGTCATTGCCGATAATGCTTAGTCCGGCTATGATATGCTGTTGCGCCTCGGTTCGCTTCCCGATCATATTGGCCACCGCGACCAGGACAACACAGAGTGTGGCGGTTTTGGCAGATGAGTTGAGCTCTGACGCAAGGGACAACGCCTTGCCATAGTATTTTTCAGCTCGGCTAATGAGTGCTCCATAATCCTCACTGCCGGGTGACAAAGGCCGAGTACATCTGTGCAGGATTCCCAGGGCTATGACGGAATGCCACACCGCAGAATCGGTTTCTGCAACCTGCAGGGCAATCTGACTCCAGAAAGTTGACGGGAATAGCCTAACGGCACTTGGTACTGTCACTCGTCGGAAGTATTCTACGTAAATGGTGTCACCAGCGCTCACAGGGCCAGAAAGTGGACTCGCCGACGATGGGCTTCGACTGAGCGCCCGCGAGACCGGTCCAAGAACAGATAAGTTCTTAGCAGCAGAGGCTAGCTGTCGTCGAGGCATGTTCTCCTCCGGGGACAAGTAGCCGTCGCAGGTACGCTTTGAGGACATGCATCTTTGGCATTGAGGCTTGCCCTCGTCACACTTGACGCGACGAATCCTGCCAGGCGTTGTCAGAAATACCATTACGCTCATTGGACAGTTCGCCTAAGCTAAGGAGGTTTGGGCCTACCTGCAAGTGATACATCCTGATTTGACACGCGGCATCTTGTCCGGCGTGGGTTATGCTTGTTGATGGGCGCTTTCCTGGTGGGTGTCGAACGTTCTAACCTGATCGGCGTCGGTCGGCGTGCAGAACAATGGCTACACAACGATACCTTCGGCCGTTAGGATTGAGGTTGTGCCTTGCCTGACAATATCGATGTGGCTGTCGCAGGTGAGTACGGAGGAGTACGGCGGCCCACCTCCTATATTCAACTGGCCGGCGCTGTCTACTAACATCAAACTTGACGCCGCAATGCTTATTCCAGGGCCAAGCTTTCGACTTGGGGCGATGTCACAAAAAGCCGCCAAGCTTCTGGGCAGAAGTCATCGCCGACGCGGCACATTACGGGTCCCTGCGGCACAGTTGTAAGTCTCGCAAGCTGATTGGCCAGCTCGCCAAATGTCGACGACGGCGTAGTCAACCGACAGGTAGTGCAAGGGTTATTGCTACGTTAAAGCTGCATAGCTGAGGCTGTTCGTTGCTTCGCCAAATTGAAAGAGACATCACGAACCTTTAGCATCAGGACAACGGGCGAACCGCGTTTCGTAATCTTCGATTCTACTCGATCCTGTTCGGTATCACGCCCTGACTGGGCATGGTAATTTCGTGGTAACAAGCGTCCTCGCGGCGCAGTTGACCATGATGTGACGTACGAAGAGAAAAATCAGCCATCTGTTGATGTGCATTTCAGAAGAGAGCTTGGAAAGCACGGTCTACAATGACTTAAAATCAGTCCCGAGCCGCAAGCGTTGCCAGCGAAAGGCTCCAAGTCCGCTCGCCTCTTCATATTCTTAACACCCTTTCTCGAACTTAATCGCAAACAGTCATGCGTCTGTCAGTCCCATTTACGTGGTTGTCTCTTGCCTCAGCTGTGCTGGGGCAAGCTTTCATCCCGGCGCCTCAGGGCCTCTCCGAGGTCATCTCGGAGAAGTTCCCTGGTGCCAAGATCACATACAAGGAAGTCAGCGGGGTTTGTGAGACCACAGATGGTGTCAAGTCTTACTCTGGTCATGTCCATTTGCCAAAAGACTTTCTTCCCGATGCTGCATCTTGGTCTGAGGAGATGGTCACGGGCAGTTTGTTCTTCTGGTATTTCGGTATGCCCATTTCACACCAAGCACGAAGCTACACGAGCATTGCTAACGTGCCATCCAGAGGCTCGTAATGACCCAAACTCGGCACCAACATCCATCTACCTAGGAGGTGGCCCAGGGTACACCACCTTCGATGGCTCCGCTGTCTTCCCTTGCTATTTCAACAGCGATGGGAACTCAACCACAATCAATGAGCACTCTTGGAACGAGAACACGAACATGCTGTACATTGACCAACCTCTCGGCGTCGGCTTCTCGTACATCAATCTTGCCAACGGCACCTATGATCTCATGAAAAGAGAATTCACTAAGCTCGATGATGGCGAAGACCTTCCCGAGCTCAGTGTGACTCTACGCCAGGCGACGCTAAACTATGGCCTCAATGAAACTCTGACCAACACCACTATGTCTACTGCACGAACGCTTTGGCGCTTTGCTCAGGTGTTTTTCAACGAGTAAGTAATGCAATTAATGCACCCCGAAAGGCTTTACTGCCACGATGCATCATACTGATGGACTCTAGATTCCCTGGGTACGACACTGAGAATGACAAAATTGCGGTGTGGGCTGTTTCAGTAAGTAAAACCTCCACCCACGTGTACTCTTATCAAACACTCTGTACTAATGGAGTTACTGTATTAGTATGGCGGTCTCTTTGGGCCTATCTTTGCTTCTTACACAGTCGCTCAAAATGAAGTCATTGACAAGGAGTCACACGCGGTGGCTAACGCAACCACGCTCAACATCGCTACTGTCGGTGTGATCAACGCTATCATCGACGTACGGGCGATGGCCAGGGGCTTTCCTGACTTCCTCCAAAACAACACGTACGGGCTTGAGCTTTTTGACGAGGATGAATGGGGTGCCGACCCTGAGACATTCACGGCAAATTGCTACAAGACCATAGACGCGTGTCGCGAGGCAGTTGTTGAGAACGACCCCTACAGCTTTGGAGCGGATCCCAGTGTGAACGAGTTGTGCAAGAAGGCAACCTTAGCTTGTACTGAGCCGCTTGAGGATTTTGCCACAAGCAGCGTTGTAAGTACTAAAGCTTAGCAGACTGCTTTGCTTTTATGCTCGTGTTCGGATGGTTACTGACGTCTATATCTAGAGACTGCATTTCGACATCACACAAGGCCCACTCGTCAGGAAGCCGTCCGAATACAATACCGCGTTCTTCAACCAACCTTGGGTCCAGTCTGAGCTTGGTGTACCACTCAATTGGACTCGGGAACCCGATGGTCAAATCATCAGGAAGGCCTTCCTTGGGGGAACTGGAGACGTCGCACGTTATAATACATCAATCCTAGCAAATTTGATCGACAGCGGTGTCAACGTGGCCATGGCGTACGGCGACTATGACCTCCAGTGCAACTGTGCGCAAAACCCCTCCTTTGTTCGAAGCCGCCTTGAATACTGACCAGCTGATAGGGTTCTCTGGCGAAAACATTTCTCTCGAGATTGATTACCCAGACAAGGAGTCGTTTGCGTCCGCCGGTTATGCAGACCTTGTCACAAATAGCTCGTACAACGGAGGCCTTGTGCGTGAATCTGGACGTTTGTCCTTCGCTCGCGTATTCCAGGCTGGACATAGCGCCGGTGGCTATCAACCAGAGACTCTGTCGGTCATCTTCAATCGTGCTGTCTTTGGCAAAGACATTGCCACCGGCAAGATAGACCTTTCCAATAATGATTCTTATGTCACCGAAGGGGCGCAGAGTGCCAGAGACGCCCAGCCCGATACGCCTGCGATGGAGGAGAATGTCTGTTACGTGTACTACCCCGAAGGCACGTGCACTGAGGAGCAGAAGGCGGCTCTTTTGGATGGCTCTGCGGAGACGAAGGACTTTGTGGTCACCAGTCCAGAGGGCAATAATGGCAGCGAAGGAGGCAACGATACAGACGAGGAGGGAGGAGATGGCACTGGCGAGGAGGATGGCTCGTCCCAGACCACGGTAACAATCAGCTTGGCCGTTCTCATGGGGGTTCTTGCTTTCATTGCAGTGTGATTAATCACTGCTCATTGGAGCAATAATGATTGAATCATCTCCAGAACTGCTTCAACGGACCACTTGCATTTTCGTCTTTCGGAGACCTCACCGAAGTACCGGAGGATGTCATGCAACTTGGTATTGGACTCGTTCACTTCTTTTAGCTACGAGCTCTTATTAGCGTGGCTGTAATATTGACACGGTCGGCATTGACCACATTGGCAATTGATAACCATTTCATTATTATGACACAGGCGTACTCGAAGTCAAAAGGTCGCGGTCTATTCAGATCGCGGTCCTTTCTAGGGCCCACGAGCGTCTCATTAGACACTGGCCACCACCCCTCTATGAAGTTTACACAAGGGCATATATTGGATCACACACAATGGTATGGTGAAGATGAACCCTTCCCCTTGTCATTGAGCAAGAAGTTGCCCCTCATTCTCGCCCCGCAATCGACGGGTGGTCCCTGAAGCTCTGCCGCCCCACAGCAGTTGCCTCGCAGCTCCTCCTCGGGGCCACGTTCCACTAAACCACACGATCACCTTCTCCGACCTTCTTCTCTTTCCATCATCATCCCCTTATCTTCTCCTCTAGCTACTCAATTCATCTGACTCGAGCCGAGAAGTACGATCCCCTCTTCTCTCTCTCTTACCGCCTCTTTGCTCCTCCTCTAGGTATGGCTTCCCAATACGTTCCCCCTCCCTCGGTGGGGTGCAGCTGGACTCGTGTGACTCGAGCTTCCTAGCTGGCATGAACCGATTGCACGTTCCCTGCAGGCTCCCGCAAAGTATGACCTTGGCAAGAGCATTTTGTCATTGCCATCGTGCAAGATTGATTGCGAAGCTTGACTACGCAGCAATTGGGCCGTCAGGGATCGAGAAACACTCTCGTTGGCAACAGTGGCGGTGAGCTAACCGCACTCTTCACACAGGTCTCCCCTTCCTCGAACGGCCCAACATGTCCAAGCCTTTTATTGGAAACGTCAAGAGCGTGCTCAGCGGCGATACTCTGATTCTTACGAGCCCCAACAACCCTGCGGCCGAGCGAGTTTTCGCCCTCGCATACGTTACTGCTCCTCATCTCAAGCGCGAGGGCGATGAACCCTTCGCCTTCCAATCTCGCGAATACCTCCGAAACTTGGTTGTTGGCAAGCCGGTGCAATGCACTATTGCCTACACTGTTTCCACCAGTGGCAGGGAGTTTGGCACAGTGAAGCTGCAGGACGGCACCGACATTCCCGATGAGCTGGTGAAGGCTGGATGGCTCAAGGTCCGCGACGATGCCGGACGTAAGGACGAATCAGAGGAGGTCACTAGTCGGATCGAGAAACTTCGTGCTCTCGAATCCGCCGCCAAGGCCGACTCGAAGGGTCTCTGGGCCACTTCCGGTGGCCACATTACGCTACAGAATGAGCTCGATCCCGAGTTCATGAAGGAGTACCGCGGCAAGGGCTCTCTGGATGGCATCGTAGAGCGTGTCCTGAGCGGTGATAGACTGCTCGTGCGTTTGCTAGTTTCGGACAAGAAGCACATTCAACCCATGACGCTGCTGGCTGGCGTCCGCACACCTTCCACAGAACGCACCGTCAATGGTCAGACACAACCAGCCGAGGAGTTCGGCAATGAAGCCAAGGCTTTTGTTGAGTCAAGACTCCTTCAACGTCAGGTCAAGGTTGAGGTTGTCGGTTCCAGTGCTCAGGGTCAGCTGATCGCGAACGTCCTGCACCCCAGAGGCAACATTGCCGAGTTCCTTCTACAAGATGGCCTTGCACGATGCAACGATCACCACTCAACCATGCTAGGTGAGAAGATGAAGGCTCTGCGTTCAGCCGAGCACCAGGCTCAATCCAAGAAACTGCGCCTGCACAAGAACCATGTTGCCAAGCAGGGCGGCACCGAAGAGAAGGTCGTTGGCAAGATTCTGGGTGCGGACTCCATCATTGTCAGAAACAAGACAGGGTCAGAGGAAAAGCGCATCAACCTGAGCAGCATTCGTGGACCACGCACAAACGAGGCTTCTGAGGCTCCCTTCAAGGACGATGCCAAGGAGTTCCTTCGCAAGCAGCTGATTGGCAAGAGCGTCAAGGTGACCATTGATGGCAAGAAGCCCGCTTCCGAAGGATTCGAGGCGAAGGAGGTTGCGAGTGTCACATCTGGTGGCAAGAACGTCAACCTCATGCTGGTTGAGGCCGGCTGGGCATCCGTGATTCGCCACCGCAAGGACGACACTGATCGCGCTCCGAATTACGACGACCTGCTAGCTGCACAAGACAAGGCAAAGGAAGAGAAGAAGGGCATGTGGTCTGGCAAGCCTCAGAAGGCGAAGCAGTATGTCGATCTGTCGGAGAACCCCCAAAAGGCCAAGATTATGCTGGCTACTTTCCAACGCCAGAAGAAGATTCCCGCTGTTGTGGACTTCTGCAAGTCTGGATCACGCTTCACTATCCTCGTGGGCCGCGAAAACGTCAAGTTGACCATGGTCCTTGGTGGACTCCGTG
>WNLN01000538.1:0-11716 GCA_021347865.1 Sarocladiaceae sp. CBMAI 1973
GCCCATGTTGGCATGTTTCAGCGCAATCGAGACAGTCCCCAAGCAGGTCCTGATCTAGGCCGCCGATGTCCAAACTTCGAAATGACCTTGATGAGCTTATGACATATACTAGGGTATGCTGAAGAAAAATCCCCGCTCACCCTTCGTGCCCATGTCCCGATAGCGAATGTGCATGTGTTTGGTCACGAATAATCATTCATTCATGGAAACTACGCGCCCTGTTTAGAGAGAGCCGACTTTTATTCAGACTCTAGAGCCATATTTGACATATCCGTAGCGTTCCCAGACCCGAACGCAAAATGCACTTCTGAAAGATGCCAGAACCACGCCGAAGCCGCAACCCTTTACAGCCAGAAGAACCCCTCTCGACACTCCCTTTCCAGGGAGTGAAGCATACCAAATATCCACCACTTCCAACAGGCGATACATTTATCGGTTGGACTTGGCGACACGCTCGAGCTCGTCCTTCTTCTTGATGGCGTAGGAGTTGCTGCTGCCCTTGGCGGCGTTGATGAGCTCCTCAGCGAGGCACTCAGCAATGGACTTGACGTTGCGGAAAGCGGCCTCGCGGGCTCCGGTGGTCAGGAGAGCGATAGCCTGGTTGACTCTCCGGAGGGGAGAGACATCGACGGCTTGACGACGGACGGTACCAGCGGAACCGATACGGGTGGAGTCCTCACGGGGACCGCAGTTGACGATGGCGTCGACGGCGACCTGGATGGGGTTCTGGTCGGTCATGAGGTGAATCTAGAAACGCTGTGTGTTAGCCCAAACCGTTCTCTCCGATCCCTAGAGGGCGAGCCCCAATCGTGTTTGGAGGGGTTGGCATGTGGTGAACGTACGATCTCGAAAGCGTGGTCGACGATGCGGACGGCCATGAGCTTCTTGCCGTTGTTGCGGCCATGCATCATGAGGGAGTTGGTCAAGCGCTCAATGATGGGGCAGTTGGCCTTGCGGAAACGCTTGGTGGCATAGCGACCGGCGGAGTGGGTGACATAGACGGGGTTGCGGAGGGAGATGTAGTCACTATTCGCGTCAATCGTTAGCAACGAATTCCTCTTGTCGCACGTCTTGACAATCGCTAAAGCCAAGAAATTGCATGATCGCTCTCGAAGTCGGAAAGGAAATCCACATACGTGAGGGAGATGTCGCGGACCTCGACATCGTAATCCCACTTGTTGAACAGCTTGACGTTGCCAACCTCCTTGACAACATCCTTGGGGAGGATGTCGGTGAGAACCGAGTTCTCAACCTCGATATCGCCGCCGTCAGACATATTGGCTGTAGATATTGCAGTCGAACGTTCCGGTCGGTTGCAGAGGAAAGGGTGAGGTGGTGATGCTGTTGGGGCCGGGGGTTAGTTGAAGCCTTGAAGTCGATATTGGGATTTTTCGCCAGAGGTTGAATGGCGGGCTGGGACCCTCTCACAGATTGGAAAATTGCTGGCGGAGGTGGTGCGCCAATCAAAATTCGTGGCTCGCCTGACTAAGAACCCTAGGTCACGTGTGCCAGACTTCGAAGACGCGAAGTCGGCCGGCGTAAGTAAGCTGCATGCGACGTTTATTTATTCAAATGGAATTCAATTGTTTTGCCCTGATATATTTGAGGTCCAGTGTCTGGACAGCCTGACTTTGCTATCATAGGTTTCCTGAAAGTGACATTGCGCTGAGATCCTGTGCGATTCTGGAAGTCGCAAGCGTGACATCAAGAAGCAGAACGACAGTGCATGTGGAGCTAGTATTTGCCTGCATGGCGTAGCCTAAGCTTCTGCGCGCAATGTCAGATATTGGCGACGAAAAGAACGTTGAGGACGGACAAAACAGGCGTGACATGTCTACTAGGTCGTTCGGTTTGCCGTATCAATTTTACAGCATCACATGTGTTTGAGCAGCCGCAGGCGCGTCCAGAGCACCAATGGATGGACGACATTCACAGAGCGAGCATATAAATGAAGATCTCAAGTCATTTTCATTGGTGATTCGATGCCGGCCCTGATGCTACATCGAGCATGCCATATCCCATCCGATCAAATGCAATGTCGTGGCCCGAACGTTCTATCATACGAGCCACCAAGACGCCGAAACATCAATATCCTCATACCCCCGACCTGCGTTCAAATTTACGCATCGCCAATGGCACGAGCTGTAAACCCAGTTAGTCTTATTCTCGTCGTTGGTACTCGCTTCGAGCAAGTGTCTTGGGAAGCGTACTGTAGATCTTCATCTTGCTGTGGGTGACCACGGGCTTGATCATGCCCTTCTCCTCGAGGTCGGCGATGCACTGGCGGGCGAGCGAGCCGTTGATCTTCATGCGGTCGACGAGGGTGGCGATGGTGACGAGACGGTAGGACTGGACATCCTTGTAGAGCTTCTCAGAGGTGGTCTTGTCGAGCAGGACGGCGTGTTGGGCCTTGTCCTTGACCTTGCCCTTGGACCACTTCTTCTTTTGCTTCCCGGCTGCCTGTTCGTTGCGCACCAAATGTTAGTTAATCATATTTCCGAGGCTGTGTCGTTCGTTCGACGGTCGACGTTCGAGCGAGCGAAGGCAGGAGAGGCAAGAGATGACGAACCATTTTGTCGATGTGATGCTGGTCGTTGATGGGGATACGGGAGAGAGAGGAGGTTAGAAGGAAGATTTTGTGGAAGTAGTAGGGCACAAGAGGTGGGAGGCGGGGCCCGTGATTAAGCCACGCTCAGCCACATCGCACCAGCCACAGCTCGTGAAAGTGCTTTACCTGTGGAGCTCTTTATCTGGCCCTCAATGTCCGCAACAACGACCGAGTGGCATAGGTAGATAAAGTCGGATCGTGTCTCTCTGCCAATTACGCATCGCCTGAATCTTATGCAGCAATCGCTTCTTTCAAGAACTCGGCGGTCCCCTTCACGTTAGAAGATAGTGGTAGGCCATTCAGCACCTTCTCAAGTAGGTAGTTGCTTCAAACCTTGAAGCTTGTCTGGGTATTTGGAAATGGTGATAAGGGCTGGAAGAACATCATGTCAGGGCATACACCCGAACATATGCTGTTGACTAACCAATGACTATCACAACAGCTCTAGTATCTACATGGTTCGGGTCATGGTTGCAGAAGAATTTTGACCGTGGGGCTTCCGTCTGTAGGCTAGGAGGTCCGGAACCCTTCTTTGACGTTGTGCAACGTGAGCTTTGCAGGTCGATGCCATCACAACGGCCTTCACTGGTTCGACAAGCCGCCGCCGGCTACCTAGTCGGAAGCTCTGGACGAAGCACGATCTCCGTCCTCGGCCGACCGTCGACACATGGAGTGTTCCTTTGATGCTCAAGTCTACGGATGGAGGCTCCTTGAGCGGGTACATGGGCATCTTAATTACACGGCGACAGACCCTGCAAGTCAAAGCTCGTAGTCGTCAGGCGAGCTCGGTTTGTGGAGTGTCTGGGCATAACGATATATGATGAATGTTTCTTCCACTGTACCGCGACCGCGATTACTTTCACTTGCAGCCCAATCCCCTTAGCGTCGCCAAACGTCTTTGACAGGTCGCTCGGGAGCGCCGAAAGGGCCACGCCAATGAGGACCGACTTATTCGCCTCTCAGACTCAGGTCGCACGCAGATCAGACTTCGCGACACCAGCTTCCTAACATTGACTGACACGTGAATACTGGGTCCCATGCGGACGGAAGGGGCCCCTGATCGAAGCTGCAAAGAAGAGCTTTTTAGCTCGGCTCTTAATCCCCTTGCCGTGGGTGGATACTGGAGGCCATTCGTTGCTCTAAAACCGTCGCTCACTAATTTACGGGGAGCCAAGGCTGGCCGATGGAGGGAATGCGCCTGGGAATGGTGCAGACCCACGCTCAAACTTTGAGATAAGGAGATGCAGCCGCAAAGCATGCCGCCTTTAACTCATCTTGTGGACAAACGGCATTGCCAGGACAGTTGGGGTTGGATCGTGAATTGTAAGGATATAGCTAGCGGTGCTGATGACATCAGACGCGTGATTGTGCTGTAGGCTCTCGAAAGGCTGAGGAGATCTGGGTGCGGCAAGCATCGTCGCTTGGTGTGGGAGCTCGGGGTCACCCGGCATCTTTTCGTGGATGGCCTCAGTCAATCTTCCAAGCCTTGCAACGGGGAAAGGGTTGCAAAGGATGGGGGACACTTGGCCACTAGCACGGAGTGTCGCAGCCATTGACGGAGGTCTTCAGAACAGGTTCTGATAGGGTGGGTGCGCCTGAGGCTGCGATCCTCGGGAAAAGGGAGAGAGCCAATTTCAGCGTTGCCGTGGAAAACGGAGAAGCGCCTGGGTACAGAAGCAGGCTGGGGGGGAAACGAGGAGGGCCCGTATCCACCCGCCACCGGACAGCACCTCCCCCCGGCTCCCTGCTCCCTGTTAGATTCCCCTGTACTGGGCCATTGCGGTCCTTTTAGCGCCTGTGAAGCCCGGGAAGACTCGCAGCAATTTTTTTCCCTTCCCCCAAAAACCCCTACTACCCGTCGGCGCAGAATTTATTTCGCTCTCGACCTCTCTCTTCTTCTCTCCCTCATCAACCCGGAGTCTTCCTTCTCCTCCATCATCTCCAAAATCTCCCCTCAGTCTTTTTTCGTCATCTAAACGGGAAAGCATCTTCACCATGTCTCCTCCTAAGCAAGACAAGGTCCTGGGCATGCCGGTAAGAACTCACTTCTCCCTCATCAGCCATGATCCCGAAATGCCGCGTTGTCGCGAAGCAAAGCGATTCAGCCAGCCATTCATCTTGAAGACCCGGTATGGTTCCAATTGACATAGCTCAATGGGATTCGTACTCGCACGGGGTCAGACGAGCATGATGAGTGGTCTTGCTGCTTTGGCTTTGGCTTTGGCTTTGGCTTGACACGCGTCGGCTGAGAATTTTCTCTCGGGCATCATGGCTTGGCTACCAGCTTCTGGGACTTGTCGCTAACTTGTCCACTAGCCCTTCGTGGCCGACTTCCTGAGTACGCCTCACCGACTTGAATATGCCATCATGATTCCGGAGTCCTCGGTCTCACGGATCATGTTGCGCGCCCAATCCTGTGGTACATTTGACTGACTTTCATGTAGTGGGTGGTGTTTCCGCCGCCGTCTCGAAGACCGCCGCTGCCCCCATCGAGCGTGTCAAGCTCCTCATCCAGAACCAGGTATGTTTTCTCGGAACTCCGTGCTGTTCACCGTGCTCGCACAGCGGCAGTTGGCAAACATCAGATCAGTCACTAACGAATCACAGGATGAGATGCTTAAGTCCGGTCGTCTCGACCGCCGCTACACCGGCATTGGTGACTGCTTCAAGCGCACCATGGCCAACGAGGGTGCCATGTCCCTCTGGCGTGGTAACACTGCCAACGTCATCCGTTACTTCCCCACCCAGGCCCTGAACTTCGCTTTCCGCGACAAGTTCAAGAAGATGTTCGGCTTCAAGAAGGAGCGTGACGGTTACGCCAAGTGGATGGCCGGTAACCTTGCCTCCGGTGGTGTAAGTTGAAAATGCGATGAATCCTTAGTCAGGACCAAACTAACAAGCTCCAGGCTGCTGGTGCCACCTCTATGTTGTTCGTTTACTCGCTCGACTACGCCCGTACTCGTCTTGCCAACGACTCCAAGAACGCCAAGACTGGTGGTGACCGTCAGTTCAACGGTCTCATCGACGTCTACCGCAAGACCCTCGCCTCCGATGGTGTTGCCGGTCTCTACCGTGGCTTCATGCCCTCCGTCGCTGGTATCATCGTCTACCGTGGTCTCTACTTCGGCATGTACGACTCCTTCAAGCCTCTCCTGCCCGCTGGTCTCTCCGACAGCTTCCTCGCCTCTTTCGCTCTCGGTTGGTGCGTCACCACCGGTGCCGGTATCGCTGCCTACCCTCTTGACACCATCCGTCGTCGCATGATGATGACTTCTGGTGAGGCCGTCAAGTACAAGAACTCCTTCGATGCCGCCCGCCAGATCATTGCCACCTCCGGTGTCAAGTCTCTCTTCAACGGTGCTGGTGCCAACATTCTCCGTGGTGTTGCCGGCGCTGGTGTCCTGTCCATCTACGATCAGCTCCAGCTCCTCCTCTTCGGAAAGGCCTTCAAGGGCGCTTAAATGCCATCACCCAACAATCATGGCCTGTATAGATTGGTGGTCTGTTGTATGACGGACGAAGACGTGTGTTAGTTTGCTGGCTAGGCAGGATGGTCTTCCAGCAGACTCAAAAGGGAGAGAATGGGAAGATGCGGGAAGGAGAGTTGTGCAGATATCCTGAAGCGGTTCTCTGGAACAGCTACTCTCCGCGGTTTAGATTGGCATCGGCATGGCGTACTCTTCGATTCTGGCTCTGCCGTGCTTTCTAGGTCGCTGTAATTTATACACCTACGCAATTTCCTTTGATGTCATATCTGAGATCTGAAGATCGTTTCCACTCCCAGTGCTCGCGCTCATAGACGTCTGCTTGTGAATCGCCCGTCCACTCTGCCACTTAGTCACTAACTCTTCAATGTGCACTCTTTTGGAGTCTGCCTTGTGATAGAACGTAAGGCAGTTGCCTAGCCCAGCGGGCCCATGCCGCCATGAATATCAAGCGTGCATGTTCGCAGGTATCTTTGCTGGCCACTTGTCCTACCCTGTCATTATCGTTTCACGGAATGGCCATTCAAATCCTATCTGACCTCCACCTCGAGGCTCCTCGAGGCTATGATATTTTCGAGATTACTCCGAAGTCACCTGTGCTCGCTCTAATCGGTGATATCGGCACGGTGGTCGCGGACAAAACCGACTTCCGCGACTTCCTTAAGCGCCAACTCACACTGTTCCGTACGGTCTTGTTCGTGCCTGGGAACCACGAGGCATACCACGCGTCATGGGCCGCAACTATCGAGACACTGAAAGAATTCCAGGCTGCAGTGGAGAAGGACACGTCCATTGGGCAATTCGTGCTACTTGAGCGTGAAGCTTTTCGAGTGCCAGATTCAAATGTTGTTGTTCTCGGTTGCAGCCTGTTTTCACGAGTGCCAGCGAAGAGCACAAATGAGGTCACGCTCAGACTCCGTGATTTTTATGAGACAAAGGAATGGGATGTGCCAGCTCACAATGAATCGCATGCACGGGATTTGAAGTGGCTCAATGAAGCAGTTCGTGAACTGGAGAAGGAGGATGTCGATATCATCATATTGTCACATTGGAGCCCTTCAGTGGACTCACGGGCAGTCGAACCACGCCACGCAGGGAGCACAATAAGCACGGCCTTTTCTACGGATCTATCAAAGGAAAGATGTTTCAAGAGCCCCAGGACGAAGATTTGGGCGTTCGGCCACACGCATTACAATTGTGACTTCGAGGTGGTTCGGAAGCATGGTATTCCACTGCGCATTGTCACCAACCAGAGAGGCTACTACTTCGCACAAGCCGATGGATTCGACCCTGAGAAAGTTTTGACGGTTGAGAGGAGCGAACGGGCACCTGAAGGTAAACCTGAATCAGTTGGAGCTGAGGGCAGGTCTGGGGTTGCAGGGGTTTTGTTTCGTTTGAAGAACCGACTCAAACTACCTCACAACAACGGAGGATCTGATGCGAGCACGAATATATGAAGCGGTATACCCCCAGGGAAGACGTAGTCTATCTAGTCCGTTGATTGAATTTTGTATTTGACGTGCAGTTGAGAAGCATGTTTTTATCAGATATCATGATGCACCTGTATGCACCCGCCATTTCTTAGCCCCTCCACACCAGCTCGTGATAGCTGCAACAACCACAATCATCACCATCGCCTAAGCTGACAACAACGATCTTTGCGAGTTTCGTCTCTCCAAAGATCTCACCTCACAGCTGCTTTACAACGGATCTACAATAATATGGCACCTGCTCAAACATCCGGTACCGCTCGAGGCCGCCCAAAGGGCACCAAGAACGCGTCGAAGCCCCGCGCGTCACGTCCCCCACCATCCAGCAACCCATTCGCGTCCTCCGACGAAGAGCCCCGAGAAATCCTGTCCTCAGGCGATGATGAAGACGACGAAGCAGCTTCACGATCGAAGCGAGCTTCGCGAGGCGGCGAAGAGGCCGAAGAAGCAGACGGGCCAGAGAAGACGATTCCGAAGGAGCTCTTGACGCGACTTCTACACGAGTTCTTCGCAAAGGACGCCACGAGAATATCCAAGGATGCGAATTCGGCTGCGGCCAAGTATATGGACATCTTCGTCAGGGAGGCGATTGCGAGGACGGCTGTTGAGAAGCAGGGAGGCTTCTTGGAGGTAAGTAGCGTGCCTGGCCAGGTATCGTGTTCGGGATCTGAATGAACTTCTCTAGGTCGAGGATCTCGAGAAGATTACGCCGCAACTTCTGCTTGATCTCTGAAACACTGTTCTTGAGTGTAGCAGTATCGGCAGGATATCAGGACGAATTTCAGAGGCAGCTCTCGTGGACGAGTTGGACATGGCCACAACATCGTGCACAGAGTTGTCACACGAGAGAAGGCGATATCGACATTTGCTTGTATTCTTGCAAAATGACGGACATTGGCGCATTTCAGCACTTTTTGGCACCGAGAAAACGCGTTCTCGACTTCATCGTCGTGCCTCAACATCGAGCGTTGTGAATCGATCACACGTCCGTTGCGCTGGGATCCATACCGTCCAGCCTCGTGGGCCCATCAGCCTTGAAAGCCTTCTTTGCAAGCAGATTCTTCCAGGCTTGAAGTTCATGCCGCACAGACTTGCTGGCTCCACGGTCAAGCCCTCTGAACATCGTGCGCGAAACACATCACGCAGCTCCTCGAATGATATGGGTTTGCAATGACATATGATCACCCTCTCCCCGGCAGAGCCTTCCTTGATATCGTCGGACATGGCAGTCCCGAAGATGCGCGGCAGTGGCTGAGCAACCGCGGGACATGATCTTATCAAGGCAACCAATGATGACAGAGGCAGTCTGTATGTACAAAGCTGTTGTTTAACCCCAGTCACTCATCAGCTCGAGTCGACTCTCACAGCTGCGATCGATTAGCTTCTGCTGCACGGACCGAGAGATTGAAAATGTTTCGGCTCAGGATCAGATCGCACCGCGCTACGCAAAACGAGTTACTCTCGTAAGGAAATTGGACCTATAGCAGCGGTGAGGATATTGAAACAGGTGCTGAGCATGGTGAGCTCCACTGGCTCGGACGTCGACAGAGACAGGGGAGCTAGTTGGAGGACTCAAGTGTAGTGAGCTGCATGCACTTCAGATGGTGCAAGTACTGTAGCTTACGCTCACGCAAACAATGTCAATGACTAGCGACCAGGCACTCAGAAAGTGTCAGCACCCAAAATTTGAGAACAAAGTTTTCCATCTCGAGCTGTAGCTGTGTGTCGTCGCCAAGGGGATGTTCGAACGGTGACGTTTCGGAGGTGGCCGGGGCTGAAACCGGGGCTGCATCAAAAGTGTCGGAGCCTCAGCGACGTGAAGCACATCCGAGTCCGGGGTGGCGCCATCTGGCAGGAGAAGACAGCGGTATAGTGCGAATTAGCTTGTGAATTCTGTGACAGAAGGGTTCTGTGGCGATTGATGGGCCCTTCATTCCGGAAGTGTTTTCGTCCGAGGGCGGTTGCGGGAGCCAAGTGTGAGGCTCGGCGTATGTCTGTCATCTGTTGCTAAGAGCTTGAAGCTGGAGGTAGCCTTGTAAGTCGCTGTAGTGGACACAGGTACAGCTTCACAATCGCTGGCTTTGCTGCTTATAGTCATTTGAAAATTTCATACTAATTGTGAACTCAGCCGAGTAGTGTATTCAACAATGCGCAATATGATTTTAGTATTTCTCCGTCTGTTACCAGATGCAGCGCAACTAGTACGAACCGTTGCAACGACTTCACGACAACTTCACCACGTAGATCCAAGGCTTGTCATTCGCATCGTCGTCATCTTCTCGAAACAACCACCAAGATCAGCGCAAAAAAAAAATCCATCGTCGAAACACGTTTCAAGCCTCATTAGACTCTTCGTCTCTTACTCGTCGTGACTCTGTTGCACATAGTTTCGCTGGGCAAATACATACAGCACAGAGATCCCAGCCTGGTCCAGGGCCCATGTTTCGGGTCCTCAACACCCCGGTCTACCACAGAGAGGCCCCCAACACCCTTGCCCCGGCATCTCTCTATGCCTTGCTCAAACCCTGCCAAACTAATGGGAACCCGTTGTCGCTACTCCACGATGTCCTTTTTGCGACTATTGCGCCCAGCCGAGATGTGAAGCATCCCAGGTTTGGGGCCCCTTGCCAAACCCACGCCCACACAGAAACGATTGCGGCCTCCTTCTTAAAGACCATCGTGTTTCCGTGTCCCATCCCACCCGTCTCTTTTCCCTTCCTCTCTCTCTATTGACTGTTCTTTCCATTCGAGTGCTGTCCTATCTTTCCTTCTTTTCCCTTTTCTCTATCTTCCCTTGGTTGTTTTTCTTCCATTCTTAATTCACCAACGTTCATTCAGACAGGCTAGTCCTTCTTAACAACTTACAGCGCGAGTCGCTTCAGAAAAAAGTCCAAAGTTCATATTTCTTCAACTTTATTGTTTGTCGACGTTTCTTCTGGAAGGCCGGTCCTGTCACTCTCTTGTCCAATATCTCAACATCTTTCTCCTCCGAAAACCCAACAAAAGAACATATACACAATCCTTCAAGATGCAGTACTCAGCACTCACTCTTGCCGCCCTTGCTGGCGTTGCTCAGGGTATGTTTGGATATACACAACTTGAAAGTGGTTCATGATCTAACATAGTCTCAGCCATTGACGTCCACGTCGTCAACGTCGGCTGGAACCCCGTCAACAATGTCACCGGTCTCAAGTACTGGCCTGAGAAGGTCACGGCTGCTCCTGGTGACATGGTTCAGTTCCAATTCTGGGCTGGCGCACACACCATCACTCAGTCCAACTTCGACAGGGTCTGCACTCCCATCAACGAGGTCAACAGCAGCATTGCCGGTGTCGACTCTGGCTCTATGCCTGCAGCTGCCAGCGCCGACCTGTTCGAGATCCCCACCTACACTGTCATGATCAACGACACCGCACCGCTCTGGTTCTACTGTGCCACTGGACCTCACTGTCAGGAGGGTATGGCCATGGTCATCAACGAGAAGTACGTAGCCTCATCACCTGTTGTTGACTTTGCATTGTACTGACATTCTCCGCAGCACTGCTGGCAACGCCACTCGCTCTCTTGAGAACTACAAGGCCCTTGCCGCTGGCGAGGCCGTCGACTCCAGCCCTGACGCCGGCAACGGTGGTGGCAACGGAGGCAACGCCGGTGGTAACGCTGGAGGCAATGCTGGAGGCAACAACGGCGGCGCTGATGGCGGTAACGTTGGCGGCGACGCTGGAGGCAACGGTGCCACTCCTCCCGTTGGCCCTGACGGCACTCCCGTCGCTGGTGATAGTGCTGAGGCTACCGGGGAGTCCGCCGTCCCTGCCGGTGCCTCATCCTTCAGCACTCCTGCAAGCACCCTTCTCCTCGTCCTCGGCGCGACCTTCATGCTGCTGTAGAGGATTCGAGTGTGAGCGCCACGATCGTCATGATACCCCCTTTCTCTCCCCTCTTTTACCCCGGGGGGCACCAAGAAAGGACACTTCATGGGATGTCGGAGTTGGGTATAATTGCATTAATTTCATGTTCTTTGTCTTTTTATCTACAAGAGTAGCATGTGTGAACTCTTCCTGATCCAATGTCTGCTTGCAGCTGGATTTGGGGGAGGCATCTCTCTTTCCGCCTCGTCTTCTCTTCGGTGTGAG
>WNLN01000539.1:0-11705 GCA_021347865.1 Sarocladiaceae sp. CBMAI 1973
GGATGTACAGATATCAAGATGGAAGGCTAATATGCACAGCACCCTCGAGCGGTCGGCACTGGCGTATCTGCCCGCGAACAACTACGACGACGTGGCTCCTTCTGAGCCCCGCCCTCAGCCCTTTCGATTTGGAGCCTGGCATTGCCTGGTAGCTTGTCATGGTAGAGCATGATGGGCTCATGAGAGTGTTCTGGCCGACGGACGTGCCGAAGTCCGACAGTCCTGGCGTGGTCGTTGGCTGGAGGAACTCTGTGCTGGATGTCTTTGTTGTGGCCATATTGGACCATGTTGATGTGCGTCGCTCCAGTATCGATGCAAGACTGTTGCTGACCTGATACAATAGCCACGCGACGTCGAGTACCACCTGAAAGCCGGCACGTTCTTTCGCAGTGCGCCTCATCCCCCAGCACGCATCTACGAACTATGCGGCCATTCCGGCATGCACGTTCTCGGCGTGGCCAACAGTCCCGATCCATCCTCCGCAGATCCATCATGGGTGCGCGCAGTCACACAGCCTCGTCTCCGATCTCCGAAGATATCTTGTGCCAAGGCCTCGAGCGTCCAGCTCATCATGTACGATCGGCCACGTCCAAAGGGCATGCAGTACATCTCTCTGAACCCAATCGCACTGGCTCTCGGCGACAAGGGCTCGACGTTGGAGGACACCAAGGTCGACGGCGATGAGGATGAGGAGGAAAGGTACGAGCGGAAGATGCGTGCTGAGAGGACGAAGCTAGTTGAAAAGCTCAAGCAGCACACAGTCGTCAAGCGCGTTCCGTCGGCACGCGACAAGGCTTTACCAAAGATTGTGAATCAGGTCAATTGGTCGTGGGAGCTGGACCAGACGCTGCAAAAGCATGTTGGACGACTCGGACCACGGCCAAAGCGGAGCCTGAGCGTCTCGGAGAGGATGGTGGAATCCGCTACGACTATGCGCAATGTTGTCGCCAGCCAGGCTCTGGACATCTTCACGGTGTACCTGTTCCCAATCATCCGTCGCGCCTTCATCATCCTCCTGTTGGGGCACCGCATGCTCGCGGAGATGTTGCTGGTGTTCCTCGAGTTTCGTGCCAAGCCAGGCTATGCGGCGCTCAAGGATATCTCGGCCACGGCGCAGCAGATTGAGATTCGTTTGCAGCAGTTCTGCTACTGGCCGATGCAGTACCTGACCCTGCGACAAAGGAAGCGCAACTGGGCCAGTGTGACGACCAGCCATCCTGACTATATTCGCTTCTACAACAGTCTGTGGCTAGTCGCCAACGATGTTATCATTGGCATTGCCGTTGGTTCATACATCATCGAGCATGCCGACTGGGTGGCGCTCCAGATCAGCACACTGCTGCGGACCTACACAGTCGAAGCTTTGCAGCGAAGTATATCGTGGCTGATGGGTTGGCCGGCCGGTCTCAAATTGAACGGCGAGCTGGCTGCTTTCTTGGGTGACCTCTTCCTTTGGGTCATTGAATATTGGTCGAGTATGTTTCCCCATCACATTTTACGACCCTGGCTAACCATGGTAGATTGCATCGATACTTTCACCCCAGCCCTACCACGCGTTGTCTGGTTCATTGGCTTCTCTTCCTTCGCCGGCGCCAGCATGCCCATTGCCATGTTTTCCGATCTGCTCTCCGCGCTCACCATCCACATATACTCATTCTACCTCGCGTCAGCGCGCATCTACCACTGGCAGCTGACCATTATCCAAAGCCTGTTCCACCTTTTCCGCGGCAAAAAACACAACGTCCTTCGCAACCGTATCGACTCTTGCGACTACGACCTCGATCAACTGCTTGTGGGCACGATCCTGTTCACGTTGCTCTTCTTCCTCCTACCCACCGTCATGGTCTTCTACCTCAACTTTGCAATCGCCCGCATGGTCATCATCTCGGCCAAAGCGGGTTTCGATACGCTGCTGTCCTGTCTCAACCACTTTCCTCTTTTCGCGCTTATGTTGCGCTTCAAGGATCCTAGTAGACTTCCGGGCGGCATTCGCTTCGAGCTCAAGGATACGCTTGACCGTTCATCCCCCAGTTCTGGCATCTCGGACGACCTCCCCACGTCCACCATTTACCTCAAGGTATGTCTCTTGACCTCGAAACCCTCGTGGTCGTACTGATCTTTTCCCCAGTCAATACCTCTGAACTTCCGGGCTATGTTCCACCAATACTTTCAGATGGCGCATCGCATTCGGAAGCACTACCTCGCCCCTCGGGTCGCCTTGTGTCTCGTCAGCGGTCAATTCGTCCCGCCGATCAATCGCAAGAATCTTTACAGTCTACAATACAGCATGCTCCCTGCTCGACGGGCTACAGTGTGGGAGATGTGGGCGGCATTGACAGCCGAAGACACGGATCAGACGAAAGGGAAGAATCCAGCCTTCCAGATGCCGTATATACCACCGTTGGCGAATGGGGGCCCACGGAGATATGGGAATGGGAGGGCGAGATGATCACGCTGCGTCAGGATTGGGCGAGCAAAATATTATTAATGTTGGATCCAGGAGACCAGAGAAGCTCTATCACGAAACCAAGTCTAATGAAACTATTCCAGAACCAGAAACTTTCCAATGTCATGACCCGTTGTGCCGAGCGAAGCAGAGAACCAAAAAACGAGCCAAAGGAGCCCACGTAAGGTAATGGGCTGAAAGAGATGAGAAGCCAAGCCGAACTCCGAACCAACTCACAAGTATCAAATGGTCAACTCCACCATCAGGACATAGATCATCGTCATTCTATGCGCTTCTTATCCGCAAGCAAAGCATCTGCCTGCGTCTTCTAAACACGTCCAGGAGTCGGAGGACAATAGTCCCAGTCGATCAGATCATCCCACTCCGTCGGTGGCGGAGGTTCAATCTTGACGCGCAGACGAGGAGGCAATGGATTGCGGAACTTTTGTTTCGGCGCAGTATCTGACGTCTTCTTTCCAAGGGAGGACGAGTCGGTGAGGTCGATTGGTGCTGAGGCCGAGCCGGGAGTGTTGGCTGAGGATGCAAGGGGGCTTGAGGTTTGTTGGTACCATTGGTAGAAGGAAGGTAGGCTGGCTTGGTTGGTGTTGTTCGCGGCAACAAGCGCCTTGTCGGTCACGGCCTTTGCCTTCTGCTTTTGAGCTTGCATATGAGCCAATCGCTGGTGCGGAGAGATACTTGAAGAAGCATGTTGTTGTCTCGCGAATGTTCCTGGCGCTGAGGGTACATGTCTTGGCGGATTTCGGTTTGAAAACGGTCTCTGAACCATCGGTCGTCGTCTCGTGGACCAAACTGCGATGGGCGGAAGCTCTGGTCTTGGTCTGTCGTGAGCGTTGGCCTTTGCTACAGCTTCTTTAAACGTCAGAGATGGAGGACGAGGTTTGATCTCTTTCACCGAATTCGGGACCTTTGGCAGGGGGTAGAAGACTTTCGGATTGACGTATTTGGGTCGTCTGGAGGGCCTGGTGCCCAAATCCCCATTTGAGGGGAGCTGGGGCTGCATGGTGCTGGTCGTCAAGGCGCCGCGACCATGTGACGGCGTAGAAAGGATGTTGTGTAAGTCTCTGTGCACAACGAAGATGAAAGAATCAATTCTTGTTTCTATGGATGCGTGTTGATGTTGGTGGGATGTCGGAGATATGATGTTGGCACAAGACTTCCATGGGTTCAAGCGTTGAACAGCCCAGCGTTCAAGAAACTTGGGATGGAGGGTCTTGGATTGACTTCAAGAGCGCTAGCATGCCAGTTTCCTTCGCTGGATCACATCTACGTAAGGTACGCATCCTTTTCCAAGGCGCGGTCAAGTGATGGATCGTGCCTGCATTGCCTGCACTTTAGATGAGCATTGTGCTTACCGCGCCTAGCCTTGATCAAAGCACGGTAGCTTGCGAGAGACGGTAAGGAGTCAACTACTTTGCTGGTTCCTAAGATTTCCCGCCTTCCCGAGGCGAAAACTAAATGTTCTCGTGGTTGCTGTGCTTTAAGTAAAGCCTCGATCATAGGTGTTGACTTTACGCTATCTAGACTCAACTCTATGCCACCAAGGTTTCGACCCCTGGAGCTACAATCCAAGAAAATTCAGCATACACTACTGGTTGGCTACGGTGCATCGCGAACAGTGTGCACGCGATGTTTTCTCTGAGAGGCGGCTTGGAAGCATAATGGTGAGTTGGCTGTGCTCGAATATTTGTAGGCATCACTGCGCATTTGTTGTTGGCTTTCCTCGCAGACTTGCTTCAGATAAATCGCTTTTCAATAAGTATCCGTATCCTGTTCGTCTTCTCATTTCTTTCACTGATGTAGAACGTGTATAATTTCTATTCCACCAAATGGGCTCCGAAACAAATCCTCCATGGCGGGCGGTCGAGTGTTGTGAGTGAAGCTCAGCTAAGTAGCGATGCCTCAATGGTATCAACAAGGTTAGGTGCGTATCATCTTAAATATCCTGCGGCCTTGTAACAAAAGAATAATTATTAAATACTATGAATCAACTGACAGTATAATACACAGGTAGCAGACCGTGCCATTCCCTCTCAGAGAGAAGAATGGAGGTTTTGTGCTTCGCACATTTTAGTGTACAGGCCACCCTTGGCAAGAAGCTCCAAATGCGTTCCCGCCTCGACGATCCTTCCGCTCTGGAAGACGAAAATACAGTCTGCGCCAGTTACTGTTGATAGGCGATGAGCAACTGCAATAGTGACTCTATTCTGAGCAGAGGCTGCATCCATCAGTGCAGCCTGCACAATCCGTTCTGACTCTGTGTCAAGAGCACTCGTAGCTTCATCCAAAAGAATAACTTGTGGATTACGAATTAGTGCCCGGGCGATGGCAACCCGCTGCCTCTGCCCACCAGAAAGCTGTGCGCCACCTAAGCCGGATGGGGTGTCAAGACCTTCGGGGAGCGAGCAGATGAAGTCCCAGGCATTAGCAGCACGACAAGCAGCCTCGATCGTATGTTCATCAACAGAGGTTTCCTTGCCATCTTCCTGGTCAACACCCATGGAAATATTATCGCGGATACTCCCAGGGAACAAGGTAGGCTCTTGCTGCACAAGAGATATCGCGCGATGGTACAGGCGAGGATTGATCTCAACGAGGTTGTTGGTGCCGTCAATAATGATCTGACCACTGGTCGGGTCATAGAACCGCTCTAGTAGCGAGATCATAGTGCTTTTTCCGCAGCCAGATGCGCCCACGAAGGCGACGAATTGCCCGGGTTTGATGGACAGCGACACTCCCTTGAGAACACTATGGTCCGGGGTGAGAGGATACGAGAAGTGCACGGCATCAAGATCATATGATGTACAGTTGTGCGCTGGAGCGATTGCGGTGTTCTGATCAGTCTCTCTGACAGTTGGTTGTAGATCGCACAGCCAAAAGAAGTAATTGGCAGCGGCATTTGCCTTGGTAAAACCTGTATAATAGTAAGTGCAGTCCACGAGATTAATAAGGATTCCCACTCACTGCTCGCAAATGTGAACATGGTTGCACATCCCTGGCTAGAGAAATAGATGGCCATGAACGAGACGATGAATTGATAGAAGTCAATGTCACCAGCAACAATGAGTTTTGAACCCCACCTATATATGTATTAGCATACTCGGTCTAATTATCACGTGGCTTTCTGGACTTACCAAAACCCCAGGGCCAGAACAAAGAACTCAATCGACTGAGTCAAAGCAAAGAACAGCATCATATACAGCAGCGATAGCCTGGACTTCAACACAGCAGTTTCTAGCTCGTAGCTGTAACGGGCTAGAACATCGCTCTCGATTGCGAGAGATGAGACGGTCCGGATCGCAGTCACGCTCTCGGACGCGATAGAAGCGCTCTTCGAGAAGCGTGCATCAATGTCGACGTCCATTTTCGTCTCGATCCGAATGCGAATGTATCCACCAAGGACCATAGGAGGGATACCCGCAAAGACGCCAACAAGGCCAAGCTGCCACGAGACAGCAATCGAGAGCACTGCGCAGACGACGATCGTGACAATGGAGAGCATGATCAACGTGATATTGAACCCCATTAGCTCAAAAAGAGATTGCGCGTGCGAGTCAAGTCGGCTTGTCAAAGACCCGATCGTGTTCTCCGGACGGTCGAAGAATTGCAAATCCTGTCGTAGATACGCCGCAAACATGTGTTTGCGGATATCATGCCCATGTACCTAGTTCACAATTAGATTTATTAAGAGAAATTGAGAAGAATTATACATACCTGAGCTATGTGGTTGCTGACCCAGCCCATGGTCATGTAAATGAAGAACAGACAAATCGCCATGATGAAGAACATCAAAGCGAAGAAATTGCCCTGACTTTGATCCAGCTCAGGCTGAAAGACATCCATGACTTTGCCTAGAAGTAAGGCCTGGCC
The DNA here is from genome assembly GCA_021347865.1 of Sarocladiaceae sp. CBMAI 1973. NCBI lineage: Eukaryota > Fungi > Ascomycota > Sordariomycetes > Hypocreales > Sarocladiaceae > Sarocladiaceae sp. CBMAI 1973. Next base: position 6,335 of record WNLN01000539.1, read on the forward strand.
AGGGTACACACCGGCTGACACAATTAGCTGGTGAACATAGGAAAAAGGGCTGGGCATGTAATTACCTCCTGCAATGCTGCTGAGCATAGCCATAGCATACCACCACTTGAGATTAGGCTGAGCCTTCACAAGCTTGATAGCTGTAGACACTATACCAGTGCCCGAGGCCAGTGCGTAATCCTCGCGCTTAGCAAGCAATCTCAGCTTCTCTCTAGTGCCAGTGTCATGCCGATCCAGAGAGTGACTCATTTGAAGTGCTGATTCGTTCAGATGCTCCTCACCATCCGACTCAGAGTCCGAAAGCGCCTCGATCGGGGACAGGTCTTGAGCCTTGACTAGGGTTGCGTAAACTCCCTGTCTGGCAAGAAGTTCATCGTGGTGACCTTGTTCGACAATTTTGCCGTGCTTCATGATAACAATATTGTCAGCATCCTGGATTGTCTTGAGCTTATGAGCAATGACGATTGTAGTCCGGTCCTTGGAGGCCTCGTCAAGCGCTTCCTGGACGATAGTCTCAGCGTGAGGATCCAGCGCGCTCGTGGCCTCGTCCAGCAGAAGGACCTTTGGTTCAGAGACGATGCTGCGTGCAATAGCAATGCGTTGCCTTTGCCCACCGGAGAGTAGGCCTCCCCTTTCGCCAATTCGTGTCTCATAAGCTAGTGGGAGGTTTTCGATAAAGTCGTGCGCAAAGGCCGTTTTAGCCGCATTCTTGACCCTCACTAGTCTCTGCTCCTCGGGTTCTTGTTCCCACGCAGTGCCAACTAGGCCGTTAGAAATATTATCGAAAATAGTCCCATCGAAGAGCACAGGTTCCTGTCATTCTCTTAATTACGATCATGTAAAAGGTAGAGAAGCAAGGGGGCTATCTCTAGATTAGAGAGTGACTCACCTGTTGCACCAGCCTCACATTTGTACGGAGCCAATGCAAGTTGAGTGTCTCGATTGGCACACCGTCAATTGTGATCTGGCCACTACTTGGAGCATACCATCTCTCGAGAAGGCCGATGATTGTGCTCTTGCCTGAACCACTGGGCCCCTGAGAGAAGTTATGAGACGGGATCATTAGTCGCTGATTGGGGGAAACTCACAACCAACGCTGTAACTTTGCCGGCAGGAATGTGCAAGCTGAAGTTGTCAAGAACAGTGATGTCTGGCCGCCTCGGGTAACTGAATGTTAGCCCACGGATATCGATTGTCCCATTGATATGCGCAGGCTTGCTCCCCGTGGAATCGAAGGGATCGATCTCTGACACTCGATCAATAAGAGTGAACAGCTCGGAGGCAGCTGTAGCTGCTCTAGTAAAGGTGACCATGTTAGGTGCAATAGAGTTCAGCATAGCCCCTGCCATGATGACAGAAAAGAGGACACTAGATATGTCAGAGCTCGCATCTGCCGGGGAAAGATGCAAGGAACTCACGTGAAAATCGTGCCAATGCTATCCACCTCTCCACGGGCTATCATGGCGATGCCCTGCCAGAAGGCGAGACCCATGCCGGCAAACATGACAAAGTATTCTCCAGCAAAGAGGAGGCCGTATAGGATATTCTTCTTCAGACCCAATGTCCTGGCCTCTCCAAGGTGCTTGGCATACCGCTCAACGATTCTTGGCCCGAGGCTGAAAGCCTTGATAGCCCGAATGTTTCCAAGGGAAGACTCAGCAAAGGCACCAGCTTGAGCATAGACTCTAAGAATTTCTGTCTCGATGCCTGCATCTATTCCTCCTGCAGTGCCGACCATAAGGATTAAGGCAGGCACAATACAGGCTAGAATTAGCGTAAGCTTCCACTGGCTGATAAATGCAATAACAAACGCAGAGACAAAGGTTGAGATCGCCTGGATCATCTGGCCTAGCTTCTCTGACGTGCCGGACTGAATCAGGCGGCCGTTTGAGGTGGCTTGCATTGAGATAGATCCCGTACTGCCATGATCGAAGAAACTAATCTCCTGACGGAGGGCAGAACGCATATAGTTGTGACGCAGATTGACCCCCAAATTCAAGGCTGTGTATGTCATGCCAGTCGAATAGATGTAAATGAGAACGAAGCGAGCAATACCGATGTAGACAAAGTAAAGCCTAGCCTTGGTTAGCAGAGCTAGCTATCACTTCATGTGGAATGGGCTGACACATACGACTGCCTCGACACTTCAGACATGAAATTGTCAGGGATCTCCTCGTCAGAGCTTGATGCGCTCAACAAGGTGATGAAGTCGCCGAGAACAAGGTTGACTAGTGCGAGCGCGACTCCAGATCCGCATGCAGCGATAACGGCAATGCCTTGAAGGAGATAGGTTGTCGGCGTTCCGTAGGAGAAGATGCGCTTGTATAAATGTCAGTGTGACGGAGCAGCGTTTTTGCACTTATGAAGCCGTGGTACTTACCATAAATGCCTGCATTGCAGGCATTTGCTTGGGACCGCTCTCGTTGTCGCCTGAAACATCGATAGCAGAGGCTACACTGCTGTCCATAGCGACATCAGCATCGGCAGGGGGTTTTTCGCTCATGATAGGCCGTGGCTAGAATTGGTGATGCCTGGGGCCTTCTGATGGAGTTGTTATAGCGAGAAGATGAAAGGACCGGGAGCATTATTTCTGGGAAAGCGAAGAGATTATTTATGTGTAGTTTCAGACGGAGGAGGAAGAATAAGAGAACTAAAAGCAGAAGAAAGTACTATGGACCCTCATACAAGCTTCTGTCATCTCGACCCTGCGTCTTCGGCATTCCTCTGCTGCCACCGAGATCGTTTCTTAGGTCGCCTCCCGGAGGCCGCGATCTCCGCAAACTGCGAGTAGGCCGGGCCATGCTAGCTAGCCTAAAAAGCACCTCTGGTAGCTCGGATCGGAAACTATCGCTCCAACTTCATTAGAATCTACTTGCCCGTGTAAACGCTTTTTGCGGGCAGAGGAGCAAGTAGGGGCGCGAATTGATGATCTTACAGTGAACACATCCCGCCGATGCTATTGCTCAAGCTGGCTCGCTATGTTAAGCAACACGGGATAAATAGCTGAAGCTAACTACACTTAAGACAACTTGATATGTGCAGACTTCTTCTTGTATTCTATTTATGTATATTGAATAGTGTCTTACCCAGCATGTGAATGTGCATAATGTGATATCTATAGATGCATGACTTGCGCTACCTTCAGTCTATCTCGGACAGCGGGACATGCGGCCTCCGGGCGAATGATATGGTCTCCACTTTATTGAGCTAAAGTGGGGTTATACTCTTTGGCCCCCTTTAGACTGCTCCGGCCTCACCTAGGTAGCGATGAATACGGCGCTTGCTGAGATGAAGCGACCGCAATTTGATTGCCACGGCGTCGAAACTCCTGAGAGGGACCACCTCAGGCTTCAAAAGATAATTTTCCTCGTATGGCTCTGTTGTTAGCGCTGCTCAAGCCCTTGTCATCTCCTGACAGGTGCTGCTTTACAATGGGAGACTAGAGTCATACACTGTGGATACGCCTAAAGCTTGCACTAGTCTCGGGACTCTATTCAAGTCTTCCGAGCCGACGTGCCCTCACTCGATTGTACCCTTCTTCGTGCTCTCATCTTGCATACAAGTGCTGTTCAAGCCCTTACTTAAGACTTTCTAGAAGTAATGGATGATATGCATCTGGCTGCAAGTGACTGCGATGACTCTCCCGAGTCACCAGTCGCGTCATCGTCTATTGCTCCCGGACCCGCCTTTGCCGGTCGTGGTGCCGTTAGTGCCTCTTCCTTCACAGATGTAACATTGGTTTCCCTACGCAAACCTGTACTGACCAGATACAGTGTGAAGCTTGCCGAGCCCGCAAGGTGCGCATCTGCCTGCTTTGATTTATAGTCGGGAACAACGTCCGTTTCGACAGGGGTCCGCTCACTGCAGCGCTTGCAGAGACGACCCTTCTCCCTTCTGGCACTGACAATTTTGATCAGATCCGGTGCGATAGGGAGTCTCCCTGCCTGCCATGTCGCCGTGCCGAAATTGAGTGTGTTCACCCAGCGGTCAAGCGCAAAGAGAAACGAACTCGAATCCTACTCACGCCACAGTAGTAAGTCACCTTGATGTGGGAATTAGCTGCATCCCCTACTATCCACACTGTTCTCAATTCGTACCACAGGCTAATTTGAGTACTGGAATTAGTGAGAGAAAGATTGACCTTATCGACCATCGCCTAGAAGACCTGACCAGATTACTGCAACAGTTCAAGACACAGATTCCCACGACTACTGCGGACAAGGACGCTCAGCGTGAGCCTTCGCGCTCCTTCGCGGCTCTGTCTACCGTCGCCTCTTCACCAGGCCAGTCAGTTGCATCAGAGCCGGCAAGGGCGACAGTTGTAGAAGGAGAGTCGTCCTTGTCAGCGCACTCTGTCTTCGTCAATGACTTCTTGCGGACCTTCGTTGATCCAGGCCACCCTGAGACACCCGATCCAGAAATCCTGAGGACTCTAGATGATCTGTCACATGTCGTAAGCGCCTCCAAACAGCAACCTCGAGCTCCCGAATTGGTCCTTCCGCACGCAAGGCTAGAAAGGCAACCACCTCCGAGAAAATACGATTTGCCTCCCATTCAAAAGGCTGTTTCCCTAATTCGTGCGGCCAAAGGTGAGCAATCAATCATCCGCAGCCAGATCTCCTGTAAAACCCCTTACTGATGCCATCATCGCCAGCTCAGCACCTCGCCGGCACTGGATGGGTGTATGAATACATCACAATGCAGTCGTTTGGCGATCTGTGCCTTGGAGTATATTTCTCCGAGGACCTTTCGCTGTACGACTTCATTAGCGTAAATGCTGGTTTGCACTCTTTGTTCTGGGACTACGCTTTAACAGCTGAGCTTTCCCAAGACGAGAAGCAGCAGTACACCACGTATGCTCATCTCTGCCGAGACAATCTCGAGACTGGCTTAGCCGGAATACCACTGCATCTACCGGCCACCGCAAATGTCATCGCCGCTCTTCTCTTCGGAGTAGGTTCCCTTCTATCTCTGAGGCCCTGAATCTGAAGACTGACAACTTCTGAAGGCATTTTATGCCATCGAATTCTCGACCTCATCACTCTGTTGGTCTCTGTCTTCTAAAGCATCTGAGTTGTGTCAGACGTTGGGATATCATAAAACCATGCCCCAGGGGGTTCCAAAGCCAGGAAGTATCAGTTACGAGCAGTTTCTATTGTGGACAACTTACTACGTCGATAAGAGCCTTTCGCTTCGCCTGGGCAGAGCCTCTACAATTCCTGATTGGGATATCACTATCAGTCCACCATCATTCTCTGGCCAGTCACCTGTACTTGCCTTCTTTGTTTTGTGGATCAAGACCGCCAAATGTCAGGGCAATATATACGAGATGCTTTATTCACCTGCATCGGAGTCAGCCTGATCAAGTGAG
>WNLN01000540.1:0-11672 GCA_021347865.1 Sarocladiaceae sp. CBMAI 1973
CTTCATCATTGGTGGATTAAGCGCAAAGTTGGCACGGACATGCACGGAGCGTTTTCTCAAACTTGACCGAGTGTGGAAGACCAGGAGGTCGTTACTTTCCAATTCGAGACAGAAGCAAGGAGTCCGGAGCTGATGTGGAAGACGACAAGCAGGGATTCACGTTGTGTGAGAGTCAGGGGAGCTGCCCCCTGGTGCCACCTCACGAGCAATGCGACTCTTGTGTCTTAACGGACGATGCCAGGATTGCCTCGCCGGTCAGCTCAGCTCTGGGGTTTTGGTCAGTGAGCCAGGAGTCGTGTTTCGTGGAATGTACCGCATTGACGAGCGAGCAAGGGGGCCGACCTCTGAGGCACGGGCAGAGCCGAGGTCACAGGGCTGATAGCATTGTTTCGGAGTGACCAAAGATCACAGGCCCTCGCAGACAGGCATTACAGCCGGACGTAATGATCAAGCCTGCCAGGATCATGTGCGAGTTGGTGAACTGACGTCCAAGAATAGGGGCCGGGGGTCTGGCAACATCAGAATGGAGGTGGAGAGTCCAAAAGAAAGCGAACAAAGAGAAGCGATGAATTGTGGATCCATTTTCTGCAGGGTAGCCCCATGTGAAACGAGCGCCCCCTCTTGGATGAAGACGATCAAGAATCAATTTGCCTCCGAGGCTCCGACCAAGACATCAGCACGCAGCATATGTGACTTGTCGTTGTCTGGCATGTAGCCAGAAAATACATGTAGAAAAAGCACGATCATGCAAAGTAGCGGTCTGATTCACATATCGCTCACATGAGCCCAACAACAGCAGGCTTCTGCGTTCAACAGCCTTCAGGCATCGAGCAACCGGCGAGTGAGCGAGGCAGGACAGGGATGAAGCTGTGACAAAGGGCGGACGCTAAGCGGAGGTGGTGTTAATTATAGGCGGGGTTCAGGGGGGCACCATCGGCTGGGGCCTGGGCAGTGGTCTCGTGTGAGTTGCATCCACTGACAAAGGCCAGGGTACGGCGAAGGACGATGGAGGCATGCAGCATGCTGACCGGTGGATGGCCTGCGGTAATTAGCCTGGCGGAGCCTTTGTCGATGGCTTTGAAGGAGGAGGTGTTGAGCACTGGATCGTGAAAAATGGAAGACAAGACATTGCCACGGTCGCACACAGAAGATCAGAAATAAAGGTGAGATGTGTGGCTGATGCTCTACGTGGCGTGTAATGCTGACAGTACCACTGTGACTTGTTCAAGTATGAGATCCAGCCAGGTTTGACACCCCTGATGGTATCTTGCTCTCAGTCAGTTTGACACTGAGTCAGGCCGTGGCGTCAACACTCGACCATGCTACTTTAGACTCTGCAAACTCAATCTGACTTTCCCTGCCTGTATCGTACTTCAAAATTGGTAGCACATTGTGGTCCATCACATCTTCACTCGCTGCTTGTACTCGTGTGGTCCAACATATTATGCAAGACAGTAGTTCATCCGCCTTTGCCCCCCTCGCGCCGATCGAGGGTCCCATCCAGGGCCATGATTTGCAGTGCTGCACCACCCAAAACGTGATATGATGCCCCTGCTATTGCCCCTGATTGGCTTTGCCTCCGCACAACGGTCCTGCACGCACTCTGCGCCCGCCACCCGGTGCTTGCATGCGATTGGTCGGTGCGGCGTGAACGCCAGCAGGCCATCACCTAAGGCGGCTCGAGAATGCGTCCTGATGGCCAGTGAAGAATCACTGTGGAGGGTGCAGCCAGCGCAGCTCCAAGTTGCTGCTTCTAGGCTGGGCTGCCAGCTGTCAGAGTCTCCACCGCACTCACTCGCCCACCGTTCGACACAGTGGTCAACGTGCGTAAGCCACACCTGCTTCAGGGGCTTTGATGCCTCGAACAACGGCCGTCGGCCAACACTCACGACAGCTGCCAAAGCCAGTCGCGCCTGCCCTCACCCATAACGGGCCTCCTTCCTCTGCTGGGTCCACCACACCCGCTCCTGCCACACACGCTGCTCGCTCCCTGTCGCTGCTCTCGCCGCTGCATCGTCTCCCACGCCTTTTTCCTTTCTCTCTCTCTCCTCTCTTTCTTCCTTTCGCCTTCCTATCACCACCACCGCTCGCCCTTCCTTTCTTCCTCTTTCCTCTCTATCTCCCCGCCTCACCTCGCTCTCCTCCTCTCTGCGCGCACCTGTCTGTTCGTTATCTCTTTCCTGCTTGACCGACCACAATCATCGATCGCGCTTTCTGCACCATCGTTCACGGACATCACACCACCACCAGCATCATCGAAATAGAGACCAACAGGCAAAGAGAGAATTCGCCCAAACCATCCTTTCTTTCAGCAAACCCGAAACCAAACCATCGATACCCGATTTGAGCAACCTGCGGTTTTCTCCCAGATAATCACATTGTACTTTACGCACATCTCCGGCTGAGCACGCCTTCTTAATCTTCGATCGCCTTCATCGCCAGACGAGACGCATCGACGCACTTCCAGTTTTGATTGCATCAAACAGAAACCACAACTTCACAAAAAAAAGCACCAAAAATCATTACCATCACGGAAGGAACCACTCAATCGCAACTTGACGCGTTCCTTTGGACAGTCGCCGCGAATATTTGAACGCTCCAGTGCAAACAAATCAATCGCCATTTCTCCGAGTCTCTGCACTTTTGAGAAGCATTCAAGGACAGTCCAGCGCACCTGACTTCCTTGTTGGCATCGCGTCCTTCCTCAACCATTTTGCGTTGCCCATTCATTCCTACCGGACTTTTTCTTTCATCAGGCTGCCACGGCTTGCATTCCTCTTTTCTTCCACTACATAATCATCCGCTGCTTCGCACCACTTCGCGACAGCCTCGTTTCTTGGTTCTGAAGATACCACCCTTTTCTTGGATTTGACGCGCAACAATCCTTTTTCCTTCTTACGCACTTCTATTGGGATCTTCAAAGTTTCCTCGGCACTGCCTCTTATTCTCGACGTGTCTGCGACATTCGAAGGTGCCAAATCTCATCACAGCTCGCATCGCTACTCTGACCCGATTCAGACTTGAATCTACGATCCTTGCATTCCGGCGTGACGCTTCGGAATTTGACTTCTCGAGTCTCGCTTCATTTCTGTGTTCCCTAAAGTCTGAGCTATGCTCGCAGGCGGCCTAGCTCAGATGACTTCCAACAACTTCGGTTCCGGGCTCGGAATGCCCACAGGTGGTTTGGCTTCCCGTCGTGGTGGTCAGAACATCAAGCCATTGTCGTTTGAGTCAACCACCAAGCAGGGTGGTCCTATTGACAATGGTGCTCCGACTCCCCGAACTGCTCGTGGTCACCTCTTGGCGGGTTTGAGAACAGCCCCCAAGACGTCGACGGCGACGTCGTTCCCTCCCATGTCCCCTACCACCGCCAACCCTCAGCAACAGTACGCTAGGAACAACGGCATGGGTGCGAATGGCGGTAACATGGACAACGCGTACAACCCTCCCAAGACAGCTTTCCCCCAGTACAATAGCCAGACAACCTACAACAACAGCAGCAACGTCCCTGATCAGCAGTACACCGTCGACCAGGTCCTGGCCCCCCCGGAACTTCCTCTTGACGAGCAGGCCCAAGACTTCATGGAGCCGCAACTCTATGAGCAGTTGGTCGCGACCAACATGTACCTTGCTCAGCAGCAGCAGCGCCTTCAGCAGCAACTTAGGAGTGTGCAGGCTGCTGCCCAGCAGTTCCAACAGCTCAACCTCAGCAACCCTCAGCTCAACCAGCAGCAGATGATGCTCTACCAGCAACAGCAGCAGGTTCGGAACTTGCAGCAGCAGCTTGGCATTCAGGCCGCGATGAGCCAGGGTCAACAGGTGTACTACAACGCCGCTACTGGGCAATATTTGGTTGACTCTTCTGGAATGGGCCTCGGCAATGCATACGGCGCTGATCAGCAATATGCTGTTCAGCAGCACCAGCAGCAGCAAATGTTCCAGCAACAGATGCAGCAGAACATGCCACGCGTCCAGGTTTCGCCTCCCCCAGAGAACCAAGCTCAAGCTCCTGTCTATCGCAGCAACTCTCCTCCCAAACGTTATGACTCTCCTCAGACTGAGGTGACTCCGCTCCCACCGCCTTCTGCCAACGCCTTCCGCCGAGGACACAAGAAGTCAACGTCGCTGGCTCCGGTCGATAGTGCGCTCGCAGCAGCCATTGGCTCTGACGGTCCCAAGTCCGCGGGTCCCAAGACTGCCCACTTCCCCTTGACCCCTGCTACTGGTTCATATGGACCTGGCCAGGCTCGCGCGGGTGAGCACCCGATTCGCCAGCCACGTGGACCTCCATCTTTGGACGAGCTGAAGGCGAAGCCAACGGCCAAGCACGAGGGCAGCAAGAACTTTGCAACGCGGACTCGCCGATCAGCACTTTGCAACCTCATGCGTGCTGGCAATCTCCGTCGTAAAGGTACCAGCAGCTCGGCCGGTAGCATGAGCCCTGTTTCTGAAACTGCCGAGGAATCCGCCACTCCCATTACGGACAACGACTCGGACTCCGGACGCAGTGGCTCGGGCAGCCTCGATGGAGAGATGGAGTGCGGTGACTCGCAGACTTCAGCCAGTGGAAGCTGGGGTGCTATTGGCTCCGACAGGCCAAGCTCGCGTCAAAAGACGACCCGTGGTAGTGTCGACAGTGCCGTGAGCGAGACTGAGAGTAACTCTTTCGCCAACGTCTTCAAGAACGGTGCCGCTCGCGCTGCCAAGGAACAAGAGCAGGCCGGTGCCCAGCGCAAGGCACCAAGACTGGTTCTCACCAGTGTCGAAAAGCGCAAAACGACGTTGAACTAGAGTTGCTGCCTTGGGGCTCAACACTTGACGCCTTTCTTTCTGTATCAGTTTTACGACTTTACGTGCTCGTTTTGTTTCTACGACATGAATCGCTAGGTACTGGAGGACTTGCATCTTCACAGGGACCGGAACCCATGTTCTGATTTGTTCACTTCACTCGTCCTGGCCTTTTGAGAATGGCCGACGCCCTCGAAAAGCCAGGGCTGACTCGCAGCGCTGGCTCTGTCCATTGCCTATTACCGAGGATTATAATTCACTTCAGAGTCTCTCCTTAATCACGACTTGACTTCGATTCATGACACCGAAAGGGGGAGGACCAGAGGGGATGAGGAGCCCGCATTCGGACCATCCTGCATTCACCCCTCACGGCTTGGTACATCAGTTGTTTCTGGTTTGGAGCAACATTTGACTGCTCCAATATGGAGCTAGCGGAGGAAAGGTTATAAGGCGTTGGTGTCACGTTGTCGTGCTCTGCTTGTTTCTCTGCACTTTTTGATCTACTTGATCAACTGATGCCAGTGAGACCTGGTTCGAGCAGCGCATGCCAGCGTAGTGCCGCGTCGGTTGGATGCTTCCTTCAGCAAGCACACGGGATTTCTGGTGGGCTCAAATTGCCCCAAAATGCTATAGTTTAGGTATTATCAGATTCAATGCCATCGATATGGTAATTCTGGCGGTCTTTCTTGTGTGACATGGTGTGGACGAGTGACCGAATTGCTGCGAATTGTGTACATCAGACTGTAACATGGCACAGGATGGCTACAATGATTCCATATCCACGTATCCTTGTCACCTCACCTTGCCGGATAAGATGATGTAGGAGTCCTCAAGTAATTGGTCAATATGCAGGGTTGCAACCTCTACGATGGGCGCCAAGTCAAGGGTCACCACAGCGAGCCTGCGGTTCGAGAAGGCTCTAGACCCTGAGCGCAATGGGCGCTGGCCGGTGCAACACTGTGGAAGATGCGGTCGGGCGAGTCCTAGCTTCATTGTGCGAGCCTTGCGATGCTTTGCTGTCGGGACACACGTACAAGAATCATTGGTGACTAATGCCATGAATACTTTGAGTAATCCAATGAGCCAACAATTGCTCGCGTACTCGACAAATATGTTTTCAGAGCATTCGAACAGTCATAGGTGGAGCGGTGGGCATTGGCTTCGGTTTGTGTAACGGAGCAGTCAAGGTCAGGTGAGCCGCCCAAGATGGCGAAAGAGGGGAAGCCCAAGCCGAGAGCAGCCACTGTCGACGCCCGCTCAGGCCATCCATCTCCCCCCACGTGCAGCAGGCGAGCGTCTGTCAAAGACCCACGGCTCCGCTCCCTTACCCAACCCAAATCCCAAATCCCATTCTTCCGCTTTCTGGTCTTCTCCTTCTCCTCAGCACCACAGCACTTCGTCAACAACGTCGCTTCGTCGTCTATAAGACTGATCGCCAGCCTCTCGCCAGCCCCAAATTCAGTACGCACTCAACAAACCAAACCAACCAACCGCAAAAGCAAACTCTCGAGTCCTCGCACAATCACGAATCTTCAGTACACTCAACTCGCCTCACCGCCGCATCCGACGCTATCCAACGCCTCGGATCATCTCAACTCGACAACCACAATCAACCACCACTTAGGAACTCACCTCGACAACACCGAAGCAATGGCGCCAATCAGTATGCAATCTAGTAATTGGAGTAGTAATCACGGCGAGGACGCTGGCCACAAGGTCAATGTCCTTGCCTCCTGCTACCTTGTCGACTCTGTCGCTTCCCTCAAGGGCCTCCACTACTGCACTACCGGGGTCGCAGGTACGTTGCATCCTATGTTCCACAAGGCTTTATGTGTTGTTCTTTATGCTGACATGTCTTCAGGGGCCGAGTGGTATTCCTGAGGTCCCTTCCTCAGGCCTACCCTCCCCCCCAACAAGTCCCCCCTCGCTGCGCTCAACTCGGCCAACCAGCTTGCTCTCCTGCCTAAGCAGAAGAAGCAGCGTGCCGAGTACCCCGGCAGTCGCCTGTCCCACGGGAACAGCGGCTCCAGCCGGCGAGGGGGGGCAGCCATTAAGATCAGGGAAGATTGTGAGAGATTCTTCTGCGAGTCCATGAAGGCGGTATTCCTTGGTGAGAGGGACCGACCGATGTATGGCTCCGGCCTGACTGGTGGCTTTGACGCAAACATCAGCAACTATCACGCCGGTGGCAACGGCGGCACATCTACAGACTTTATGCAAACGCCGCCACCGGATGTGCACTTCCCCGTCGGCACCCCGCCGTCTGGACACGGTCTTGAAGTTGCAGGCTCCAAGAGCCGCTTCGAGATCGATGCCTGGATGGAGCTGTGGGACTATGCCGGCGGTGCGAGCTTCCGCGCCTTCATCGCCAATGACGGTGAAGAGAAGACACTCTTCATCTTCTTCGACATTGAAGGTGTGATGGGACGAGATCTGAAGAAAGCGTAAGCATGCCCTCACGCAGCTCCTGACAAAACCCAGTATTGACTTTTTCATCACAGACTTATGGCTCTCATGGAACTTGCCGACGGACCGCTGGACTGCGCCCACGTCGTCACGTGTCTCGACCGCCAAATCCCAGCGGACGAGACACTTGAGCTGACGAGGAGCCTTCAGTGGGTTGGCTTCGAAATGACGACGCTGGATCACTGGGCCAAGGACCTGGATGTGACCAGCAAGCAGTGGATGTTCATGGGCATGGAGATCTAGTGACGAGCGGGGATGAATGCGTGCGAGGGTGAAAACTCGATGGCGTTTCTTCTTCCTTTTCCTTGCTACGATAACCATGCTCATGTTCAGCAAATTGCTTTTTCTCTTTCCGTTTAAGCTGACAGCTTTCGCTTCTCTTTACTCTGCACACGTTGCATTTGTTTCACTTCGGCGTTAGAACTGGTCTTGCAAGTCTTTTGGTAGGAGGATCCTTTGTGTCATGGCGCCTGTTTCTCGGCGAATGCTGCTTCCGGAAAAGCCACAGGTTTTATTATGCCTACCATGTACCAGTTCTTTGTTCATCGCCTTCGCTTCATGCTCTTTGCTCTTTTTGACGTTGATCAATTCAGCTAGTCATTGGTGTTCGCATGTTTGCTACCAAGTATATAGCTTTGACTTCAATCACAACACTTTGAACCACCCAATATCTTGATGTCTGTCTTCATTTTCATCTTTTTCTATAGGGTTGTATCTAAGTGCTCAGATCTACTGCTGTTCGGCCATTCACTTTATATCGTGGCTTTCATCCTCTCGTGCTCCGGGATTTCATCAATATCCTTCCACATGTATCACGGATCCTCTTCCTCAAATTGCCTGACCAGCAATCCCTTGCCCTTAAGATACTCCTTCACATCCCTGACACTGTACTCTCCTCTGTGGAACATCCCAGCGCCCAATGCTGCATCTGTCGTCGTCTTCTCAAATACCTCCTCAAAGTGTCCAGGCACACCTGCGCCACTCGATGCGATCACAGGGATCTTGACACTGCTCTTCACCTGCTCGATCAACTCAAGATCGAACCCGCTATTCGTACCATCGCGGTCAATGCAGTTCAACAACAGCTCACCGGCACCCATTGCTTCGACTGCCTGTGCGAGCTCGACGACGTCCATGTCACGAGTCTCACGACCGCCTTTGATGGTACATGCGTACCAGCAGAAAGTCTCTCCCTTGGGACCGGGGAAGCGGGTGCTGACGACAGAGTGGCGGGTGGCTTCTGCCTTGGGAACGTAGACGCGCTTAGGGTCGATGGAGACGACGACGGCTTGGTTACCGTATGCGCGGGAGATTTGTTCGATGGCTGTGTTGCCGAAGAGTTTGCGGCCGAGGGAGTAGTATTCCTCCGCGGCGAGGACGGCGTCACTGCCGATTGAAACTTTATCCGCGCCGGATTTGAAGTACATGGTCGCGATGTCTAGGGCGGAAACCTTCGTGCCGTCTGTGTCTACTGTGTCGCGAACGCCGCCTCCGACTGTGAGAGGTACGAAGACCGATTTCGAGGTTTGACGCAGAATCTCGAGCATGGGGAGGTCGGCGAGGGGAAGGTCGCGGAAGGAAGTGATATTGAGGAAGGTAACTTCATCGGCACCGGATTGGTAGTATGTACGAGCCATGTCGACTGGTTTGCCGAGGTTGCGAACGCCGCGGTCGTCGGTTTTCTCGCGGACATCGTACTGGTCTCCTTTTGTGACGACCAGGTCGCCGGCGTCGTTTGCGCGGACGTCGAGACAGGCGATGACACGGCGGGTGAGGCCGTCGGTGTGGGTGGGTGGTGAAGAGGTGATTGCGTCAAGAGGAGCAGGGTTTGATGAGAGTGCTGTTGCGCCAGTGCCGGTGAGGAAGGCTTTGAGGGTTCGAAGACCAGCAATGCCGGACTTCTCGGGATGGAACTGAGTGGCGTAGATGTTGCCCTTTGCGACTGCACCGACGAAGGTCTCGCCGCCGTATGTACCGGTAGCAACAGTCCAGCCCAGCTCTTCAAGTTGACCCGGCACATAGGGGCACTTATACGAGTGGACGTAGTAGTACTTTGACTCCGGCCTCAAATCGTACATGGGCACTGCCGTAGCAGCAGAGTTCCAACCAATGTGAGGGACAGATTTCGTCTTGTCGTCGAAGCGGTCGAGAGGGAAGGGAATGACGGAGAGGCCAGCGACGTCGGGGTCTTCGACGGAGCCGCTGAAGAGGGATTGGAGGCCGACGCAGATGCCCATGAAGGGCTTGCCGGAGGCGATGTGGGCGCGGATGGAGGGGAGGTAGCCTGCTTGGGAGAGTTGGGACATGCAGTGGCCGAAGTGGCCTACGCCGGGGAGGATGAGGTTCTGAGAATTGGCTGTCAGTACAAGGGTTCAAGTAGAGGACGGAAGAGTAGGCTTACATCTGCCTTTGGGACATCTTCGGGTGAGCGAACCCATTCGACTTCATATCCGAGCTTCTCAATGGCGTTCACAAGACTGCGGATGTTGCCCGCGACATAGTCGAGGAGGTGGACGGTAGGCATGGTTGATGTTGTCGTCGAGGAGGGGCAGAAGAATATGTCGGTCTTATGCTGTAGAGGACGGAATTCGTGGACGCCGAGAGATCAAGTGAGTATAAAGTATTGTCAGCTGTGAAAGTGCATCGCCAGCTAGTATATATACTCCAATGGCTCACGGGACAAGGGTGAGGCTGCAGGGGATAGATGCGAAAGTCGCCCGTGAGTCAAGGTGGGATGAAATTGTTGGAAACCCCTCCACTGCGATAAGGCGCATTTCTTAGGCGCAAAGGGACTTATCGGTGACTCTCACAGTGGGTGCTCATGCATTATAGTGCGATGACGGAGGAGGGGTCCTAACCCTGAATAACCCTGACGCCAGTCTTGATCAACGTCGATTCTTCGCGTTGAAGCGCGTCGACTGTGCACAGCGCAGCTCTCATTTCGCAATCAACCGCCGCGTTCCGATGACAAAGCCCTGATAACAATAAACTACCAGGCCAACTAGCCGTTGTTCACACGGGCGCAACGGACTACATGGCACTTGTCCTGCGTACACGACAGATGTGTTGACGCCTTTGAGTCAAGTAACCATGGCTGGCTTCCTGAAACCAGAAGACACGCCTCGAGCTCTCCAGGTCGATGAAGTACTCGAACAAATCACAAAGGATGACCAAGAAGAATGGGAATATGAATATTCGTCCACGGAAACAGAGGTAGATGGTCCTGACACCCTTTTCAACTGTCCCATTTACTGACTTGGGTCTTACACAAGATATTTTACCTTACGGTAGACCTGTCACATCCAGACTTCAAGGAGAAGCGTGAGAAAATCACGAACTACAGTCGTGGAGGCTACTACAAGGCGAAGCCTGTTGCAAACATTGGCCTTGATGATGCAGCCAAAAGTTCAACCGCTCAGACAGCACAAGACCATGATGAGGAGCACGAAAATGACGACGCAGACATGGGTGATGATGAAGACCATGATGGACAACAGTCTGCGATCAGACGGCGGGACAAAGGCAAAGGCGTCGACCGGGGTTCGCCTGTCAGGCTGCAGGAAGAGGCAGAAGCAGAAGATGACGGGGACGCCTTGGAGGACATCCAGATCCTGGATCTACATTCACACCATCCCATTATCTCCTACCGTGGCCGTTTCTTCGAGGGCGACTGGTCAGAAATGATTGGCACAGAGCTCATCTTCGAGCAGCGCGATCAAGAAGGGTCGAACCCACCGCTGCCTGCACTGCGCAATCTCGCCGGTGGGATCAACCTCCTCGCTGCAAGCTCAAGTAAGATCTTGACGCGAGAAAAGATCCTCAAGCCCTTGGTGAAAGCCGAAGACACAGAGCGGAAGAAGGCCTTGGATGCAGTAAAGAAAGAGTGGAATATCCGCATTCCCTTGACGAAGAAGGAGAAGGAAGGTCAGAAGGGAGCACAGGCGAGGTTTCTGGAGAACCTCATGGCATTGAAGAAGAAGAAGGGCGAGACAGACGATGTTACGATATATGCTCGCCCGGCAGGTGAGGCGATCAGAGGAAACCCAGCAAAGAAATCAAGGGCCGAATCACAAGCGAAGGATAAGAGGACTACACGGAGACGAACGAGGCACTCAGGGCCGAGATGGAATCGCAGCGGTATAGGACTACTCGCTGGGAGGAGAGCTGACGCCGACGACAACGCAGGTGAAGGAGGGTCTTTGTCGACGCCTACACCACTGAGATGGGGAGACTTGATGACACCGAACAGTGAGGCTGTATCGAAGGGCAGGAGGGAAAGCAATGCGGACGAGGATGCGAGAATGAGTGGCTGATGCTCGTTGCCGTATGGAAAGATAGCTGGGCTCATTCACAAGACCTTGGTGCATGTGGTAAATTATATGAACGAGATTGGTCCACTTATCGGCGCGTGGATCTGC